>JBBPTR010000001.1:447407-655259 GCA_038094255.1 Porphyrellus aff. niger
GTCCGCGGAGGGGTGGGGGCGGGGGGGGTTGGGGGGGGGGGGGGGGGGGGGGGGGGGGGGGGGGGGGGGGAATGGGGATAGCGGTGTGGGACATGCTCGCGGTGGGTGAAAACGAAGATGGTGACGGTGGCGACGACGACGAGTGCATTCCCAGACATTGACACCGGCGACGACGACCATCTCCATCTCCACCTCGGTAAGTCGTGTGTATCTCCCCGGCACCAATTAGTACTACCCTGACTTACTTATAGATGTAGATCATCATGGCCCCTTCCGGCCAGCCATGCTTGCATTCCCTCTCCTCCCTCTCCTCGCGCGGGGGGCTGCAGCGGTACCTACACATGCTCTTCCTCTCCCCGTCCCCCGCGCAGAGGTCACCACCATGACCTCCGTCCAACTCTTTGCCCTCGCACCTTACACGCAGTTCGCCAAGGCTGCCTATTGTTCCCCTTCCATCGTCTGGGGCTGGGCTTGCGGTCGTATGTCCTTTGTCGTTCGATTTCATTCCACCTTACGTTGTCCCAGAGGCTTGTGAAGCCATCCCCGGATTCCAGGTCTCCCTCACCGGTGGTGACGGTAACGCCGTCCAGTACTGTAGTAACATCTCCTCTTCATTCCGCCCTGCACTTATCATCCTCCCCAGACTACGTTGGATATTGGCCGTCGTCAAATTCTGTCGTCGTCGCTCACCAGGGCACTGACCCCACCCAATTGTAACAACCCTTGCCTTCTCCCATGCACCCTGCTTGTTTACCTTGTCGTAGCCTCTCCGATCTCACCGACGCTGACATCTTCATGGAAAACCTTAACCCTGCTCTCTTTCCTGATGTAGACAGCAGTGTCCAGGTTCACAGCGGCTTCGCCAACGAACATGCCAAGACTGCCGAAATTATTCTCGACGAGGTCAAGTCCCTCATTTCTCTGTACAATGCAACGTCTGTCACTCTGGTATGCATTCCTCTCGCCACTACGCCTTGTACATTCATTTCGGATAGGTCGGCCACTCTCTCGGAGGAGTGCTGGCCGAGCTTGACTGCATGTTCATGGCACTTAACTTGCCTCCCGACATCGCCATCAAAGGCGTCACCTACGGCACACCTCGCGTGGGTAACCCTGCATGGGCAGCTTACTTCGATACGGCCGTCCGTATTTTCATCATTCCCATCTCGAATTCTCAGCATATGTCACCTCTACAGATCCCCGACTTTTGGCGGATCAATAACGGGAAAGACATCGTCCCTATCGTCCCTGGTCGCTTCTTGGGATTTTCACATGTCTTGGGTGAAGTTCATATCATTCGACCCGACGACGCGGTCGAATGTCCGGGTCGGCACAGCTCATTCACTTATTTTACCTGTTCCCTGACAAGTAGTGCTGTTGCAGGCGGTGACGACGCGACAGATGCTCAGTGTACCATCATGACGGTACCTAACATCTTTGATGGTGATATCCTCGACCACCTGGGTCCCTATCAGGGGATCTACGTTGGTTCGATCTACTGCACATGAATAGGAATTCAGGGCTGAAGATTAGAATTTGCATTCCATTTTTATCGAGGCTGTGTCGCGCTGATTGTAACATCCCAAAGTTGTGCTGTTTCTACAGCGATGGGTCCTGTGCGCAGTCTGAGCTTGGGAATCACACGACGCAGAAACAATTGTTCGAAGCGGAGTAAGAAGCCACATGCCGAAAGAAGGGGATTTCGGGTAGCGGTAAGCATGCGATCCATGTCCACGTGCCGACCCTTCGTGCGCACCCAGTCTCTAATTCATCAAGGGATGCACACGGGCATGTGCAAACGACCGCGCGGTCCTCCCGGATCTCGTCCAGTGCAGCATGGTATCAATCCAATGGAAAGTAGGGACAAGAATGGAGTCGTATATCCGCCGGTGAGAGACATAATTGAAACTAGGATAATACTTCCAGCCATTACCGGAATCAGGTGATCCCAACGGAACTAAACCGGAAAAGTACTCTCGCAATGAGTATCGTCGACCACTATCGAACCACGGCCCAGTGATACGGGATGGGTACATATTGATCCTAAACTGACACTCGTAATGATGCTCATAGTGCTTTTACTCCGAAAAATTCTATCAATTGGGAACGAAGTGACATTCAGCGAGATTTGATGAAGTGGTATGGTCTACTTTGTACGCATAATGCGTAGTTTATGAGGCTTATATACAAAGTTCTCTGCGTAGTTCTTTGGAGGGATCCTCTTTACGGTCTCCGGTTGACTATAAAGGAAGCTCAGTGAATAATACATACGTAGACACAGGTGATATTCGAAACTTACACGTAGTAGTCCCAACCTAGAATCAAACAATGTGATGTCAGTAGAGGAAAAATGAAAGAAAAGAAGGTGTACCTTGCTTCTCAGCAAAATGAATGGCATCCTCTTTGCTCTTGAATGAGAGACGTGTACCTTGCATGTAATCCGCCCTAATGTGGGAGTTGGTACAAGGCTCGAGGTTTGCACAACAATTACTCACGAACTAGCCCAACCCATCAATGGGTTTTCCCAACGACCTGCGCCCTGGAGGATATCCCAGTCGATGCGCCAACGTTGCGATTTTCCAGAGCCACTTTGCATGGTGTTACGCGTAGGCTGGTAGATGCGTACCGCACGATGGCGAAGCTCAGCTACCGAAGTATAGTAAGTAAGCACGTATCATGAAAACTACTGAATGCATACCGGGCGCACCGCTGACCACATCCGCGGTAAAAATCTCGCCGTGGACGGGCTCCGCAATTTGTGTGCTCTCCGATTTCTCAGCTGCAACTTGAGTTTGGACGGGGGTGTCCGTCGTGAGGCCGCGTGCGTACGATAACGCACCCAAAGTTGGCCGTACACGGTAAGCACGAAGGAGCGACATTGTTCTGGACGGGTTTGAATCGTGCAGACCAACCACTGCCACACCGTAGTGGCTGTGCTAGCCGACCTCGATGAGACATCTGTGTGACCTACTTGAACATTCTGGTTCAACATTCTCGAGTATATAGTACCAAAAAAAAATAGTCCCCCCCTACTCACCCGACCCCTTTCGCAGCAATATTGCCTAGTCAACCCAGGGTGGTCATCATTTGTACTGGGTGAGTCCCTGCACTGCTGAGTGTAGCCATGTCCTCATCACCCACAGACTCGGTACAGAAACTCGCTCACATCCGTCCAAGATTCATGAAAAGGCGGTCGAAATGGGTGGTTGCTGGAGAGTGAGTACCGTAACTTGCCAACAGCAAATCATTCGCGTTCTCGTATGCCAATACACACCCTGTATGCGCGGCACTTCGTCCGAGAATTCTTTACTCACCGTTCCAGGCTGCTCTTCTGACGTGGGGATACACTGGTAAAGTAAGTACCGCGGCTACTTGATACCCGCGCATCGTGAGTCCAAGTCCAATGTGTCTTGTTGTCAACACCCCTCTAGCTCCTGGATGCAAGCGGACTGGTGGGTGATCCTGACCTTGCTGCTCATACACGTTTGGCAGTGGCTAATAGCAGTTGTCTCAGAAGCTTAAGTACCAAACGTTTCTCTCGACTTTGGTGGGATCGAACGAGTAATAGATAACGGTGCCCTGACGATGCAAAGCAAGGTTCCTGGTTTCCGGGTTGCGTTGCAAAATGTAATGTCTCAACGTTATCGTCCAGGGGTTCATAGGGGTCATTCATTTCTTCCGCTTCTCAGTTCGGTTTTCTAACGGTATCCACCTGGACCAATATCTCGTACATGTGAAAGGATTAAACGGAATGACCGTTCAAGGCTATTACGACACCCACGGAGGTCCCACCAGTTATTATAGTACGACGATCCCCAACATCCTGAATTTCTACAATATATGTTGGCCGGTGCGTCATGCAAGAATCCCATTCATGTCGCCTGCTGCATCCCGCCAATGCGGGTCCCAACACCGGTACATCAACGTCCACGCTTTTCGTGGAAGAAGTGCAAGGGCGCGATGACCGTTAGTGCATGTGACATTTCCACACACGATCTGACAGTTCTCCTACACTTCACAGCTCGTGGTTCTGAATGGCCTGGTGACGGGCTTTTACCGTTAGGGCGGACGCCACGGGTATACAACGCCAAATTCCAAGAGCGGCTCGCGTGGTTTGTGTACACGCATGGTTACTCGTAGCAACGCACTGGTAGGATAGGCAAGCCTTTTTATTCGTTCCAAGGACGGGTGATCTTTTGGTAGTGACTTCGCCGAACTAATCGAGCATGATCGATGGGGAGAAGTGAGTGAAGAAACGGACCATGCAGAAGATGTTCGGTTTACTCAAGGTGTTTGCTCTGGCGCTCCTTCCTTTTTCGTATGCACGTCGATTTATGGAAGAGTGGTTTTTTCTTGCTAGTCTCACACGTCAGCACTGAAACATTGTCCGCAACGTCCGGGCGTTCAGAAAAACGAATATCTGAGCCCTGGGTCTATATGCTGTGCGAAGAGGTAATAGTAAAATCGGCACCTAGGTGTGTAGCCATGCGCATCGGTGAATCAAGTGGAGATGCTGGGATTTACATCGCTTCGCTTCGCGAACGGTGGGTCATAAACTATATATGCAACTATGTGGCATAAATTACAATGATCTTTCATTCATGAAAGTCCGAGTCGATCCTGAATGCCAAAAAAGTTCATGCGTCGAACCCAATAATCCTGCTCACCGGACGGAGCATGATGACAGGGTTGTTCTTTACGGGTGCCTCTTCCGTCACGTCGTCCATTTCTGAATCGTCTTCCTCTGCGTCACTGTCAGACTCCCTGCCAGCGTGTTTTGGGCCCAGCATGCTGACGACCCGGCTAATATGCGCCTCGGATTGCTTGAATGATGGGGGTGCGCGGAGGGAGATGGCGGCGTCACAGATGGTCTTAATTACGTCGTGATCGAGCTCGATGTTGAACAAGTCCAGAATGTATCTCCGAACAGGGAGACGATAACGCTGCGTAGAGATGATATGTAGGGCCCTGAAAAACACTGTCGGAGAGGTGAATGCGTCGCGGTACTCGGGCCGTGACTTCATTCTGATGCGCCACGATGAGTCGGGAATGGCTTGTCCAGTACAAGGACTAACCTTGCCAAGGAACGTGATGCGGCGTTTGCTATCACGGTGTTGCTTAGATTGTCGATCGCAGTGATCACTTCGAGCTCGGTCTGCACAGTAGGTGGAAGTAAACGAAGGTCTGCATCACTTTTGACTTCAATCGGTTCCCACGTTGGAAGCTGGACCATAGCTGTGAGCGACAATCTCGTTTATGGCGCGCAATCCATACCGAAATGAACCGATTCAAGTCTATTGGCACACACAGTCCAGTTGGGAGACCAAGTGGTGAAAGAGTGGCTTCCCATCTGTAGTCATCCAAAATTTCGGCTCCTTGTGTCGTGGATGATATCAATCCCAAGACAAAGAAACACGTCCTAGGAAATGATTCAGCGTTGCGATCGGGTATTATGTCCAATTCTGCTCACCCTCGTATGGATGGTATAGGGGAGTGCTCTGCTATGTCCAAAATCGACGGAATAATCTCTTCTTCCTCGAGAAATGGTAAACCACCTTCAGTAGCGCCAACATTACCCTACACATAGTGGTGAATCCTTGATTGCATAGGGGAGTACCTCAGATAGCTTACAACTGCCCAAAGAATGCTCTTCAACTTCAGGATGAGTTCGAGATCTTCGCTCTCAAGACCATGTTGCCGGATGAAATGAGAAAACTCTGCGAAGTGACCCTTCTCACTCAACACCTGACAGCCAAGTTCAGTCTTAGACATCTCCCCGTAAAAATGGGGTGGGACGACTCCGTCAAAAGCACTGTATAACGATGATTAGAGTCAGGGCTGTAAAGAAGCATATTGCATTCACAGGACGTCCTCGTCATCTTCCGCAGCTTCGGAACTGAATACCTTGGCCAAGAAGATCTCTACTTGGACTACATAATAGGTGTTCCGTTCCTTACAGAACGGTGGTTAGTTGAAGGAACTGAAAGAGACACCATCCTTACATGGAACCACATGTCCATCTCTCTGTCAATATAGCCAGCATTATAGAGGTATCGGAAACCCATCGGAGTAGACATGAACCTAGTGTAAGGATTAGAGAAGTGCAGACAGCGTCACATTTGGAAATTAACTTTAGCAATAAGGGATGACCTATTTCACCAAGATGGTCCATTGTCGGTTGCATCTCCACAACAAGTTGAAGCACTTCCATGGCGTCGCAAGCTTCTTCGAGAAATTGAATGGCCATCTCACATACTTCAGTGGAAGGGTCATAAATTTGCGTCAGGAGAAGCCGCAAACTCCACAAGACCGGGCTGAGTGAATTCCGGATGAGGTCGCCGAGATGGTTCGTCGCAAATAGACGAACGTGAACATCCTCGGAAGTCAAAGCTTTCGAGAGCACTACACGCGGGTGTCCATCGCTAAATTTTGGTCATGTTTGGGCGTCACAAGAAGAAAGGTATGAATACGCACATGGTGTAGTCCAAGTTCATTACCACCGCAGATATTAGGTCCTCACGATTTCGGAGCTCGCTAAGATGATAGAAAGCAGTAAAGATCTTCGATTTCTCCATGAGCCTATGGACTGCATTAGGAACGGTGTCAAGTAAGCGTCTCTGACGTACTCGAGACCCTCTGGGTGTTTGCTGAGAATTCCAAGCATTTCAAAGTATCCGTAAGTCAAGGTGTCTGATATGCGTGCTTTGGAAAAGATCGGGTCAGACTCCGGAGTGCCGTTAAACTATCATTGGATCAGCAACGCGAGCTCTACAAAACTACTACACACACCGGATCGAGCTGTGCAAAGCTCTTCACAACTTGACCAAGGAAATCGTCCTCCATCGTGAGAAAACGAATCCCGTCAGGGCTTGCAAGGAGAGTCGTAAGAAGATTACACCCCAATCGTACCCATCGTAGGTTAGGCTAATAAGCAATCCAGGTGAATCGGCAGTCTCCGATTGAGGGACCCCGTGCTGCGCTCACCTGTCTGCGTGGAAGATCTGAGAAACGATGCGAAAATGGGTGAAAGAATGACATGAGGCGACGCATGAAGCGGGAAACTTTGATAGCTTCCTCGAGCCGTTTGGGATTTAGGAGCGGTCCATCAATTAATTCTTGGAGCATTTCAAAGTTCCACTTCGTATTGTCTTTAGTGAGCATGACCTAGAAGGCGCTTTTATGAGAGTGAAGTTAATACTAGTACAGAAACGACTATTCACCTGAGTCTCAAGTAAACACGACTGGAATGTTTTGTCATCCATCTGCATGCCTATCTTAATCTTGCTTTGCTCAACCTGACGCTGTCCTCGACGAACGGCGTCTTCTGCAGAATTGGCCCTGAACAAAAACAACATGAAGAAAGGCGGAACAAATCAAGCCAGAACTGACCTTGGTCTTGTACTCTTGACATTGGGCTGCAACCTTGCACGATTGCGATTAAAACTATCAATCGCGGACATCGCGGACGTCCCGACGATCCTGCCTTCTCCACGATTGTAATCAGATGCGAGATTAAAGACGCGAGGGACAGCCTGTATGTTTGCTGCAACAGCCAATGGCAAGACTCTATTCGCCATCTGCATAACCTCTGCCATGAGGAGAGTAGCCTTCCGAGTTAGGCCGGACCCCATCGTGTTCTCCTCCAGCATGCAAGTTAATGCCTAATGATAGTATCAGAATACGAGTTTCGAAGGGAGTGAAGTGTCATTACATCAAGCAGACCTGCATTAGTGAAGACTAGAATTAGGAGAGCAATATATTGGTCGGTCAGTTTAAGCGTATCGGGAGGCCGCTCTGGCAATTTAATTTCGCCAATGCGCTCAGGCAGATTTCGTGGTTTACGGTACACTACAAGAATGAACTTGAATTCACGATATGATACAGTCGGGTTACTCACTCGTCAAGCGACGTCCGTCAATAAAGGTCTTGTACCACTCGGGAGCCTTGATGTTGAGAAGATCGAAGAACATGTCGAGGACAATTTCCTATATCTCCATGAGTATACGGTCCCCTGGGAGAGGATATCAGCGTACCCTTGTTTCAAGGGAGGGTATCCGCAGGGTGTTAACGATGGACTTGATCGCTCTCTGATCCTCCATACAAAAGTACATGAGCCCTAGTAGAACGTCAGTTCCAGGGATCGGACAATTGCATTTACCAACCACTCCAAGTCCGTAGCATAAGTTCTATGACCTTTGTGCAGCTTCTCATGCGTTCCGCGTGATCTGAACCTCGCCCATAAGCATCGGTCACTGCCAAGAGCGCAATCTTGCAGGGGCTATTTGAGGGGAACGAAACCCATGGCTTTGCAACGTACCTCGACGTCGACACCCAACCGCAGGTAAGCGCGAGTGCGCGGAGAGTCGATGATGTGGAGGAACGTAGCTGCGAGGATGGGTCCGAGCTCGACAGGGCCCTCGCCAAGGGCATGTAAGAGGAACCGGATACCGCCTGTCCTTGCAACCAGATCGATATCAAGTAAACCTATGGACGAGGACATGGTTAGGATGTGACGATAATTCACTCATACGAGTTCCACGAACTCATCTCGGCCACCGTTTGGATGCATATCTGCCTGAATGGATCCTCCGCATGCTCTGCAACGGCAACGAATGCTCGCATGATCGGCTCAGACAATGGAATCAAATTAGATCCGGCATTTTCCCGTCTGTCACGTTTTTCGGATACGATATCGACCACAGCACGAACGAGCTTAATGACTTGTTCCCTCTCAACAGCATGTTTGTTGTCACGCGCCAGCGATCTATGAATAGTTCAGAAGTAGATTCGAGCCAGAAGTGAACGATGCTACTTCACTATGAACCATTCCATGGGCTGACGGTGTAACTCTTCCACTGATGAAAAATCAACCAACGAGTGGCGAATAAGCCTGTACGCTGCCGCACGACAATGCTTTGAAGATTTGTCTGAGAGGCATGGTATCACACTTGAACCTTCTGAGCTGCCGAGCCACGAAAGCAGACAAGAATGGAACTGACGCTTGGACGAGATCGGCCACACCTAACTCGTAACATACGCGAAGGTTGCGTTGGAGAAGATTGACGAGCTTGTTCATGACGTCGATGCGTGTCTTGTCGGGTTCAGAGTTGGTGGGACTAGGAGAAGTGCTCGATGACGATGCAATCGCTGAAGGAGATAAACTCGGGCGGGAGGTAGTGGAGAGTGACTTGAGATAAGCGTTCGCCTGATTTAGCGCAGTGCGGAAATCGTCTGATAGAACGGTTGGACCAAGCAATGCGTTCGATATAGAGGAATGATTACCTCGATCTCTGTCGTCGCTGTCTGCCCTGAAGCGGACAGAGGATGGTGGTGCCTGCCCTGCGAACTTGCGCCTAGGCGTGGGGACGACACCATTTCTTCTCCGTTTGCCACGCGATGTTTCTTGTAAGAGTCAGAGAGGACCGAGAACGGAAATGTGAAGTCGGCCTCACCCTGCTCGATCCGCCTGATGAGTATTTCAATCTCGTTCGTGGCCATCTCCAGTTCCGACTCGACTTGCATCCGCATCGTGTCCTTATGGGTTACAGTTCAGCGGGATACTCTGGGAGACGAGACCAGCCCGTACGGTGATGGGGAGCTTGAGGAACTTTTCTGCACCCTCCTTGATGCGGTTCTCCCTCTCAAGGAGTGCCGTGAGTGCTTCGAGCTGTGGCAGCGGAGTGTGAGGGGTTATTCGTTCGTGTAGGGTGAATGTATGCGCACCTGCTCATCGGACGGTCTGTTCAAGTTGTCGGTGTCGCTGTTGGACGTCAGTGCAGTCGACTGTGAAGAGAAGGAAACGTTGGACTGATGCGCAGGCGCGACTCCCGACGAATCATGCACGTCATTGTTCGCTGGCATGTGAGCGGGTCAAATCAGAAGGTCACCTCACTTGCCCGAATTGGTCACGAGCACGGCGTAACAGTCTTGTTACGTAAACTCATTCCGGTAAACTCCGTGAAACTGCAAAAACAAGGTTCAAGCCACAATCACTCCCATCGCTCGATACACCTCCGACGCACAACGCGCTCGACAAACTCGTCAAGATGGGTACGTCCGACGTTGACGATGCCAGGACGCCTCTCTGACACTGTTCGTCCAGTTCGCTACGCAGCCGCCGCCCTCGCCACCAACCCGGAAAAAAGTCGGTCTGCTGTACTGCTCACCACGTCGATCTCACCTTGATCGTGTCTCATCTTCACAGCCGCCCGCGCCCGCGGAGAGTACCTTCGCACGCACTTCAAGAACATGCGCGAGGTTGCCGCCGTCCTCTCTGGTGCGTCCACGACTAGACGAGCGCGATCGACCGGAATTAACCATGTCCGACAGGCATGAAGTTGACCAGGGCTTACGCTTACCTCGGAGACGTCATCGAATACAAACAAGTCATTCCATTCCGTCGTTTCTCGGGTGGTGTCGGTCGTGCTAGTCAAGCCAAACAATTCAAGACGACCCAAGGTGGGGTTTCGTAATCGCACCACGACGCGAGACCTAACATCTTAGCATAGGCCGTTGGCCCGAGAAATCCGTAAAATTCATCACCCGCCTCTTGAAGAATGCTGAGGCCAATGCTGATGCGAAAAGCCTTGAGGCCGAAGAGCTTGTCATCAAGAACATCGTCGTTCAGCAGGCACCCGTATGTTTCACGTTGTCCTTGACCTCTATCCAACGGCTAAATCACCTACTTAGAAAACTCGTCGCCGCACGTACCGTGCACATGGTCGCATCAACCCATACCAGGGTCACCCTTGCCACGTCGAAATCATCTTGGCAGTCTCGGGCGAGGAGGTGGAACGGAGCAAGGACAAGGATGCAGTCGTCACTTCTTCCCTCTCGTCATTGAACCGACGCCAAATTGCAAGGAGACGAATCGAGGCAGCCCGCGCATGATTCCACTCGTTCAGCCTCGTATAACACCGCTTGCATGCATGTGGTTATGTACACGAATATGCATCTATGTTATGACACCCGACACGAGAGGTCTAAGTCTTACCGCTACTCATTAAGTCGATGCGTCGTCCTCTATTGCCACCCAGAACGAGATGGAGACCACCAAGGCTGCACTTCCGCCTATGGACCAGATATTCACAATCGGGACATGGGTTGAGACCTTATTGTATGGTATGTCTTGCATCATCTTCATTGCTTCAACCTCATACTCGCTCGCAGGTGTCAAGTAAACTCGAACGACTGAAGCAAGCTGTGAAAATATTATTCATGAGTTTGTAGCTGCGTAATGTATGGACTGTGCAGGTTCATTCTCTTGCGTGGAGGCAAGATCCCTCGTGCCCGTCGGTAGGTGCAAAGATGTTCTTCTTATCGAACATGTATGATTTGTAGGAGACTCGTCGTGATGTCTACGATCCTCTTCCTTTTCTGTACAGTTCACGTCAGGGCATCTCTGCGACAATGGCTCGAGGCATTTGTATATGCGCCAGCTGATATACCGTACTATTCAACGATATATTGGCTCGACCACACCAAGCCGATGGCCGTGCTCAAGCGTTCTGTATGTGCGACTCTGGTTCGTGTCCGGTCCGTCACGGCGGCGATTTCAATCCGTCTCTGAAGGTTGGATCGGACAATGGCATCTTGAGTGCCCACGCGATGCAATCAACAGGCGACCTCAATATACGACGTCATCATCGAACCGGGTGGCATCTTCGTGATCAACAATATCTTGATACTCGTGTTCTACGCTTCGAGTAAACCTGCTACTTCGACGTTACTAGACGCTGTTCTCAATCGGCCGTACGTGTGTCCCCGACTCCCTTCTTGCACTTAATCATATCGTATTGGCAGGCATTGACACAGTTCTTGATAGTCGTGCAGGTATGGTCGATATCGTGTTCTGCGCGTGCCAGATGATGACCCTTTGGCCACTGGACGAGATGGTATTTCGAGAGCGTTTCGCAAAGGAGGATTCGCGGTGTTCTGGTCTGCCGACAGAGCTGTGACCGTGACGTTCAATGGGCCTCAATATGACGACTTACGTTCGTTCCCCTTTGCTCGAGACTCGAATGCGTACTACGTACTCCCATGTCGGGGTAACCCATTCCTCCGGTACACAAATACCTACGTCTTCTGGTCGCGTATGTTCACTTGTCGTTTGGCTACTCTATACCGTTCTGCTCATCGAACGCCAGGCGAGACTTTGGAGATAAATCGTTATAATCACACATCATGTTACAAACAATATGGTAGCACAGCATGTATAGATAGATACAGAGCAACTCTACGGCAAAACCGGTGGACCTTCACCGTTCATCACCCCAGGAGGCGCATATCCCGACGGATAAACTAACCCAGGCCCAGGTTGCACTGGCATGTACCCATGCGGATATACCGGCCCCCACTGAGTCATCCCACCACCCGCACCCACACCAGCCCACCCGACACGTCCATACCCGCCCAACGTACCATCCCACAAGGCCGCCGTAGACTGCTTCGCCCACATATCCCACTCTGACCAATATGTTGGCTTCTCTTCCGTCTCGGCTCTCGGGTTATACCACGATGGCTCCCCACCTTGCCTCACCCTCGCGCGCAGCCGACTTCTTGGATTCCTCTCTGGGATATACTCGTCTGCGATTTGGGTATCCGAGACCCAAGGCAGGCCATCCAGATCGTTGATGAACCGCCGGAAGCGCCTCATGGACGGGCCGAGGGATCCTTTGGAGGACGAACGGTCTACTGCCGGGATCAGTACACCGACGTTTGGCTGTGGGAACTTGACATTGGCGGGGTGCGGCGTAGGCATGGGGGCGACGACGAGCGGCTGGGGAGTGGGGTTGAGGTATACAGGCTCGTGGAGGGTCTGCGAGCCCTCTGCAGAGCCAACAGGCTCGGGCTCTGGTGCGATCACTGAGAGATTTCGCTGCGACGGAATGGGCGACGGGACGCGTGCGGACCGGATCGAATTAGGGAACGGGGAGGACTGGATGGAGGGCGAGATGATCGTGATGGGGGGTGGGATCTCCATCGAGGGTGTGGGGACTGGCGAGGCGCGTAGCGAGCCGGGTATGACGGCGGGCGTGGCGCCGACGCTGGCTTGTCGGACGTATGGCGAGGGGTATGGTGTTGCGCTGCGCCGTTCCTCGGCCTCCGTCCCCGTCGTCCTTGTTGTCCCCGTTGTCTCCGACGTTTCTGGCGGCGTTGGGTCGACGTACTGCGTCCCCTCGCTGCCATGCACGCTCGGCATGTGCACGGGTATCTCGTGCCCCTGGCCCTCGTAGAAACTTGGTCTGGGGATGGGGATGGGGAAAGGCGGGGGCGGCTCGTATCCAGAGAGCTTCTTCAGACCCTTCCAGAGCGACTTCAAAATACCTGGACGTTGAGCTCGCGGCCGATAATACGGGTCCACGATCTCTTGCGGCAGGAACGCGAACTCGTCGAGCGTCATGTGTTCGCCAACTGTCGGGGCTGGGCTTGGTGGAATGGGCGTTGGCGGACGGAGCCCAGGAGAGGATGGTGCCGGTGCGGGAGGGATCCATGGCGAAGGGGGTGCGTGGGGCGTTTGGGGCGTCACTGCGTCGGGCGAAGAGATCCAGGTGACATCTTTGATGCGGGGCGTCTGGTGTACGGAGCGACTGTAGCGATTTCGGCGGGAGGACGGGCGGCGGTACGGGTCGTCGGGATCGAGGGTCGCATAGTACGACTCTGGAACGTGCACGCCGCGTGGTGAGGGATAGTCCATGTATCTGGATCCCATGGATGAGATGGTTTACTAGCTGGTCATCGCTTGGAGTACACAACCAGCATCTTGTTTATACGTCCGCAAAAAGTTTCAATTGGGTTGTCTAACACGTCCGCAAACATTAATTCTTTTTCATGAACCCTGGTCTACGGCTTGCGACAAAAGCCTGAAACGCAGTGACTGTCGAAATCGTGCTTCTTGGCCGCAGTACAAGCGCTCTTGAACGATACTCGTGTCTGGTGAGCCTAACATCATCAGTATTACAGGGTGTCCAAGCCGCTCGCGCCGTCAAGGGATCGTGTAGCCCTAGGTTGGTCGAGCCGGCGCTTTGCTTTTGTTATTGTGTCGCTCGGTGTACGACTATAACCCAGTAGGAGGTGGAGAATGCTCTCCGTCACTAGTAACTTCGTGACATCAAGTACTTCTGGATGGCTCACTGAACGCATTACCTTTCGCCATTAGCCCTTCTTACGGCCGAATCATTCAGTCACCATCATCGCAGTGGAAGTCCGAAGAAACTTTCCTTGTCATCTCCTCCGGCAAAACGAATGCAGTTCATAGAACAGGAGACACGAGCGTGTACATCATGCTCTGCAAAGATAAATAATATAAGGATAGGAGTCGACACACTCTAAGTACTAAGGAATAGTGCGGTCAGGTCGGATGATTTGCAAGGTCTTGCTTGGCTTCCCACCACGCCTGCATGGGGGTTCAACTCTGGCAGCTCAGAACACGCGACTGCAAAGATGAACATGAAGGATCGGCCCACAATCAGCTATGGTCGACTTACCAATTATCGTGTATGCGTGTTTCCCATTCCGCCTCAGTGCCGACTAGGTATTCGGACAGAACGTGTTCCAACCAGTCACAGATGTAATCGACACGTTGAATCCTGAAAGGCGCGTGACATTTCTCCATCGCTACGAAGGACTGGTCAAAAACAGCTCAATGCGCTAGATAGGCCCGAAACAAACCCCTCACAGCCCATGTTATTGGGCGGTAACGTTTCAGATTTATCAGACGTGATCCAGGAACATCTGGGTGCTGGTCATATGCCCCCGATCCACATCCGCGCGCGACTTCCCGGATGAACAGCACTATCCCATGTGTCAAGTACGCTTATGCACTGAAGTGATAGGATGACGCTCACTCATTCCCGGGAGAGCAGGACAACAACAGCTCTGCAAAGCTTGCTTATAGCCTTCCATATGAAGATTTCCCCGCGTATAAAAGTCACTTAACACAGCCTTCATTCGCTCATGGGTTGAGCTGATCTTCAGTTTCTAGGAGGCAGGAGTGACTGGTGCCCACCACAAAAATCAAACAACGCACCGAAATAAATGGAAGTACAGCTGGACGATCACAAGCGAGGGCAATCAGACAAGAGGCTGAGTAATTGCGGAGTTCGTGGCATTTCTGTTCGAAATGTCAGTCAGTGCATCATTGATCCATCAGGGGACGGACGTACGGTGGCCAACTCGAGGAAAAATTCGGTTAGTTCGATTCGCATCTGCACCGTCTCCGCGGTCCCGATACTATTCATGACAAATCGGTGCAAGGCTCTTTCGTACGCCATGAATTCTGCCACTTTGTGCGCCACCTCGGACTTTGGCTGGTTGTCATCACCGTTCCTAGTCATCAGATGCCGGACCGCGTCTTCGGGCTCGAAAGCACGGTACTTTTCCCACAGCAGCAGTGTTATCTGAAGTGCCAGCATGGCATACCCTCCGGGAGAACGAAAATGTACGAGTTTGACCCTGGAGAAGTCCTGTCTCATCATCGATTTTTTCTCCCGTGGTTCCCAAGTACTGCTCAGGACGTCTTGTCGGTATTTGGCTTCCACGCTCGCGATCGTTTTCTCCTTCCTTTGTCCCTTGGATTTCTCGCCAGGGCAAGCACGCTGATGCAACGAAGAAATCAACTTCGAGGAAGCTTCCGGTGGTATGTCTTGCGTTAAACGAGAGAAGGCGAACTGAGTCAATGGGTTTAATATTTCAGTGTCCTCCGCTCGCCAATGAAGGTCTACCCAGAGATACAACAACCTTGCGATGCGCATCTTCACTTGCATGGAGTGCGATTGGGACGTGGAAGAGGGCCGACCAACCAGCTTTTCGTCGTATCTTGCAACGAGTGCGTCGAACGTCTCTTGAGGGCTCGAGAAAAAGCGAAAGCACAAGAAGAAGACGTCGACAATCTCAATGTCCACATCGGCATCTGGGCCTGACATGTATCGTACGAGGGCCTTGAGAGACGCGAGCTGAGCCAGCCCGTTACGATCTTTCCACAGTTCTGTAGCGTCTTCTGGGTGGGGTACTTTGCCAACAGTCGAGTCAATGGGAACGGGGAATTGCGCCAGCGAGTTACGGATATTGGTGGAAACATGCACATAACCACAATCCAGGTCGTCCAAGTCGCTATTAACTACCGTGCTGGAACAGGCAGAGTTGACCCGAAGCAAGTCCATGCGAGAAGGCCTCCTTTTAAATCCTCTCCGAAGCGGCTTGAAAAACATGGAAGCTTTCGTTTTTGGCAATCGATTGAGCGTGTCCGTCGACTTGGACGTTAAAGTGCCCTCATTCGAACCAGAGTGGTGACTGTCAGTGGACGCATGCGAGACTGAACCCGTTGCATCCACTTCGTCCTCAGCTTGAACGGAGTGTTCCTCGATGGGAATTTGTGGCAAAGGCTTTAACTGTGCGACTTCATGGGCAGCCGCGTTCAAGAAGCCCTTGAGACTCGACATGGTCATGTCGAGAAACTGCATGGCGACTTGGATCGCCACCTTATGAGACGAGGGGCTGTCGTGTAGTGGTATGTGGCTAACATGTCCAAGAAACATGTCCTTCGAGAAGTTGACACAGCTCAATGCGAGGTGGTACTTCGGACTGGTGGGTATGTGTTCGGGAAGGTGGGCCATTGAGTACAAGATCGCGTCGAGACAATGAGAGAGTACGGGCGCCAGCGCGCGTAAAGCGTCGATGTCCTGTGATTCAGGGATCTTGCGAAGGAGCGAGAACGGTGCCAAGATCGCTGGGAAAGTCTTCTCCAGATCGAACCGAAGGACGGGACCATCCGTGCCAACGGCATCTGATATAGAGAGCACAGACTTCTCGCTGTCAATGCTTTCGGAATTTTCGTCGGGCAGGTAAATTGCGAGCGGACGGGGGGCTGTCGTGCGCGCCAGGGAGCCAGAGTTGTGTAGTGAAGCCATGGGGGTGATAACGGACACGCCAATCAAGACACGGCTCCATTTATGTTCGACCTCGGTCCACCTCCAGGGAGGACAATGGGGGTGTTTTGGACCATGTGGTAGGTGTGGTGGCCTGTGGACGATGTCCACAGTGGCTGGTCAAGCGATGAGGCGGATGTCGAATTGCGGAAGCAAAGTGACAGGCCTTTGGCGATGACCATCCTCGACGGCACTGGCGAGTCTGAACTCGTCCAGCTCCTTAATACTATCCAAGAACTCTCGGAACAGCTCGCACAAAACAGGTCTCTTTCTATTGCACTCCATGCTTCTGCGGGGGCTGTCAAGGTCGGTCTTTACTCTGTCGCCACTGGCAGCTGCGTCAACTCGAACTGAGGAAACGTCCCCAGACTCAGGCTGCTCACGCTCAAACCGGCTTTGTGCTGAGGAAGTACGTGGATCATATGATCACGCAGGTACATGCTGACGGTCGCTGCATACAGGTTCAATCTCGACAAGGCTCAAGGTATGAGCGTGCACGAACCCTGGTGTTCTGGTTTACAAACGACTATGGTTGCAGATGTGTATGACAATGAACTTGAACGCATGAATGCGTCTCTCGCGGCAGAAAATCAGGGTCTGCTTCACGACAACAAACAACTCGGTGCTCTCATCAAAGAGTACGAGCAAACGTTGGAAAGCGTGATGGGTGCCTTCCGCACGAGGGCTGTACGTTGGTTGCTCACTCTCACTTGATCGGTGCTCGACTCGTCATTTTGCACAGCGGGACGTCCAGGAGCACGAGCTTACATTGATTCGTGAATATGAAGCGAGACTGCTGGCCAAGGAATCAGAGAATCTCCTCCGCATGCTGTCATCAACCATCGCGGAATCAATTTCCCTTGGTCGCATATCTGCCGCGTTGCGATCTCTGTTGCGTGTTATTAACGGCGAAGATGCCCCCTCCCCGTCTTCTGGGAGTCCACCCCCTGAAGCCGACGATTCGCCATCGGGCGAGTTTGATTTCGGAGGGAATGGGGATGACGACTGGGCTTTGGAGCGCGAGTGCGAGCTTTCACGTCTGGAGCGCGAAAATGCCGTGCTGCGACGTCTGCTTGGTCTTGATGTCCGGGAACCTGAATATTTAGCCAGAGCCGGATCTGGAGGCGCCAGTTCCGCCGACCAACAGAGACCGTCGATTCCACGGCAGAGTGACGGAACAGTTCAAAAAAAGATGCTGGGTGGAGCACCTGGCACTGTTGGTCCCTACGGGACGTACAAACGGGGTGCCGGGAGACCAGGGTAGCCGCTCTTTTCCACTTTGACGCCTTGTGCGTACATTGCCTAGCGACTGAACGATGTCCCTAGAGGTAGGATACGTGTGGGCCACATACGGTAAACTAGGGTTGGGACCAGGAACAAAGTGTCAACGCGTCTGCATGATATTTGGGGATCCGAGCTGACGTTGACGTTGACGTGGGCGATGTCGAAATGGACGACCGAATCAGAGTTTACATGACAACAAGAGGCCCAACCAACGTTCATGCACACAACGATGGCCTCCGCCCTCAAGTTTTCGTTCCCCAGAAAGTCAGAGGTCGCCGTGTACCACGACGACGGACTGTCGGACGAGGTGGACGGCGAGTGGACCAAGGCAAGTGTCTTGCTCGTCCCACGAAGAAGAGGGGGAACTGCGGCCCCGTTCATTTGGGTCGTCGCGCTGTGGCCTTGCACACGCGTGGCTATTCGCGAGTTCCACCGCCTCTTGATGATGAGACTCTCGCTTTATCTGACGCCTCCCTCTCCAGCTCGACCATCCCCCCGCAAGTCCCCCTCCGTCCTTCATGCCCCGCTCTCCCTCTTGGCTCTCCCGCCGCACCTCCCTCTCCTCCTCCTCCAACCCCGGCCCTTCGAACCTCACCCCTCCGTTCTTCAAACCCAGAGCCAAAGACCCGAGCGCGGACTCGGACCCGTTTGCTCCTAGATACGCTCACAGTGAGTGCCGACCTTTCGAGCCAACCTGCGGGGTCAACGCAAAGCGGTCACGCCTTGCTCCGTGCTGGCGAACGCGCTCGCAACGCCTCCCGTGTCTCGGATTCTAGTTTCTCGCGACTTATTCGATACTCTTTTTCTAAAGATCCCGACCACCTTGATGCCAAGTCATCGGACTCGTCTCCGTCCGCCACCGCATACGTCCCTCCTTCACATTCTGTCCCTCTGCACGCGACGTTTCAGCAACACTCGGCGTCCCTTCCCTCCAGGCATCGCACGAGCATCCTGTCGGTTGCCTCCAATGCTCTTGGCTTTCGTAAAAAAATCAGCTCGGTGTCCCGAAAGAAGCCAACCCCCCATTCCCTTCCATACATGAGCAATATCGTGCCAGGCGTCATCGAAATCAACAACACGACCGTCACCTCGACCGCACACAAGGACGACGAGCATGAGGAGCGCGAACGGCTCCGGGATGTAGCCGCACAGTCGATTGGGCTCGATCCAGAGCTTCTGCACTCGTCCCAGTCGGAAAGTCGATCGTTCCTGGATTATCCGCAAGGTCCTCCGCTACCCGAACCCTTGCCGCCGTTTCCGGCAACATCGCTGGCACTCCGCCCCTTTACGGAATTGTCCGCGACTTTGCCAAAATTCACTCCGCCTTCTTCTCTGCTCGTCTACGCGCTTGCAAAACAGTGGAAACCCCGCACGATCGTGCTTACCTCCCACTCTGCGAGTAGGAAGACCCACGTCCACTTGTTCAAGAGCGCGTCAAAGGATGAGAAGGAGCTTGAGAGGTTGGAAGTCACTGACGACAGCGTCATTTTTGTTTCTGAAGAAGAGGTCGGTGGGAGGGGTAACGTAGTCAAATTCGCCGGCAAGGATGTTTCTCCAAAGCAGACAGCGCCGACTGGCATCGAGAGTTCGCGCACTATGTGGTTTTTGCAGATCAAGGACCCCACAGAGTCGCACAGCTGGATTGCGGCGATCAAGAACGCGGTACTAACTCAGAGGTACGGTTCCCCAAGCTTTGTGGTCCCCCAGACTTCTGACCGGTGGTATAGAGCGGTACGTGCCGGTCTTGAGATTCCGACGCACGTGGATGGAGCGAATGAGCCTAAAGGCGATATGGACGTCATGCTTTCGATGCACCTACAGCGAATCATGTCGACGCACCCAATTAAGACCTCGCCCCCATCATTGTCGATCCCGGCCTCGCCTTCGCCTTCGCCATCCCTTCGCTCCATAGGGATAAACACGTCATTGCCATCACCCACTGCTACAATGAAAAGCATGTTCTCCGGGACGCGGCCACGTTCACCTTCGGTCGAAGGCTCATCTACCCTTACCTACCCGCCTGGGCATGTGGAGGATTCTTTCAGTGCGGCCGGCACCAGCCTTCTCACCATGCTCCGCACCAAATCCTCCAGAGATTCGAGCTCTTCACCTTGTCAATCGCTCCCTCTACCACCTCCACATGTTCCGAGGCAACGCTCGCCTGCTCCGAGTTTGCGATCAACCAACGCACCTGTCATCCTTACTGCATCGGATCTAAAAATTTCAAAGGAGCGCGATGTTCCAGCGGTATCCGTTTTTATTCCGGAAGCCACTTCATCCAGTACAACTCCGGGCTCAGTTACTCCACCTACTCCTACGACTTCAGCCCAGGGCCCGCTGTCGTTCTCTCTCCTGCCTCCTCCAAGAAAGTGTAAACAAACTGTCGCGACTGTCCCCGGTATGTTCCTACCCGAGTCGCAGAGGATGTACAAGCAAGCTGGCAGCAATCGCAGTGTTGCGGGCAACTTCGGAATCCCGTCTGGTAATTTTGGGGACGTTACGCCAAAGCAAGCTTCTCCCTTATCCCCCGTCTCGTCTGACTCTTCAGTTGGACAGTCTGAGTCTTACTCTCCGAATTCAGATCTCGGGGTGCCTCCCTCTGTCATGGAAGTGGACGCTAGTGGACAGAGCGAAGAGGTGACGCGTTCTCTTTCGGGAAATGAGACTGTCGATTATTCATCTCCGGGGGGTGGGTCCATGCAAAGCACTGCTATCACCAAAAGATGGTCCCGCCAAGGTGTCCCCCTCCCGAAGCAACTAACACCCCCCTCAGGACCTCCACCTTCCATCCCGCCCACACCGGAAAACAATCATCGTTTCTCAGCGGAGTCAGGCGCATCCATACCAGTCTCTTATTCCCTCGACCATTCCCCGAGCAGCTCATCTTGCAATCTCCACTCTCGAGCCCGAATCAGTCCTAGAAGTGGCTCTTCGTTGTCGCCCTCGTTTTGGAGGCGCGCCTCTGCTTCTTCTACGCTTAGTGCTAGTTCGGCCAATACCTCTGATTCACTAAGTCGGTCTCAGATGTTGGCCGCCTTTCGTGGCGAGGATCCCCGTTCGTCGCTGGGATCGGTTGCTAGTAACGGAGCCTCATTGAGGCCGATGTCGTTTTCACTTCATGGCTCCTCGCCCGTGGTGCCCGTCGGAGCAGCTAAACGGCGCTCGATGCCGCCGCCACGGCCGGCACCCAGTTTCGCCCCCCCTCCTGCTCCAACGGTTCAGGAATCTATGTCAGGTCCCGTTCCTGCGCCGCAAAAATCTTTTAGAAGCTCTGTTGCGCAACGTGCCTTGCGACTCTCCCTGACCTCACCTAAGCCACCCCCTTCGTCCGCTCTCCCCCCTCGACCGGACGAAGTTATATCCGTTCAGGGTCATCGCCGGAGCTCGAGTATTGATGGTGCAGATATTCATCCTATTTCCGCCCTATTGTCGCGCCCGACATCGCCCCTTTCTAAGCATTCCAACTCCATCCAACGTACCTCTTCACCCCCAAGAAGTCTATCCATCCGACAACGCTTGCGTATCCTGAGCACTCCTCCGCCATCTTGTTCGCCCGTGATTCCTTCCATACAGGTCAGCACTCTTGATCTCAGCGATGACAACGACGACGACCTGCCCACGCCTTACTTCTCTCCGCATCCGTTTGGGCTCGGAGAGCATATCATGACGATGCAAAACGACCCGAGTTTCCTTCAGCTCTCGAGCCCCATCACGCCGACGACTCCCAAGGTCCCGTTTCACAGCCCCTTCCGGTCGCTTTCACCGTCCCTGGATGCGATAAGCACCCCACCTTTCGAGACAGATTGTGACTTTGTGGCCCTCTCCCCTCCACCCCCTCGAAGGGGCTCCAAGCCTCATGTGGTCACGGTGCCACGATCAGAAAAACTCGACATGGAACGCTCGGGGTCTGCACAACGCGAAGAGAGCAAGCTGGTACCGCTGTCTCAGCGTGGATCCGTGGTTTCACTTGGCTTTGTGACAACATGATAGATTGTAACAGCACCTGATTGTACTACTTTGTTGCTCATTTCTTGCATCTTGGGATCGCATTCGTCGTGGGCTTCGTCTGGCCGTTGTACTAGAAAATACTTAGGGCATGTTAATAATCGGAGTCGCTAATCAGAACACACGTCGAAACCACCGAGTTGCAGAGTATGCAGTATTAAGTGGGACGAATACTTTTACAGAGCATGAACAGACCCGAAAGCACAATACATCATGCAAAGCTATTCTCCACATCGGCACTATCTTCGCCTTGCTCCAAGTTCGCAAACTGCGAGTGGTACATCAACAATAAGTCTCGTCAACAAGTGAAACGTCGACTCACAGTCAGGAATGCAGCAGGCCGGTGTTCTTCTGCCCAGAAGAGGAGCGGTGTATCAAGCGTCATGCTGTACGGCAAGTTGGGCGACCACAACTGAGTAAGGCCAATACCGTAATTCCAGACCTTGCCCTCGGGCACCAGGGTCATACCGAAGATACGATCCGACAGCAAAAGCTGAACACACTCGGACATGTTCGGGTTGAAGCCTGGGGGATTGGCTGAATTGTCCACGTTTTTACGACCCCACTCGAATCCAGCAACAGTCAACGAATGGGCGGACAAAGAGACGGATCCAGGTGTAAAGGAAGCCGCGATACAGATCGTCGACGATCCAAATTCTGGATGATTTGCCAAGAGCTTCGCCTGTGTGGTGACGTCCGTGGGTGATAAATGGTTGAGCTCGAGTGCTTGGGTCTTGACCCATCCCAAAGGCTCGAGATCCTTCAACAAAAAGTCGTCCTTGGGGAGCTGGGCTGGCAATTCGACGTTGTTGTTGCTGCCGCGTTGAGGTACCCACGCCACTGCCTTGATCTCCTTGACTTGTTTGTTGTCAGGCGGGGAGACACCATACAAGAAAGCGGCGACCTGAGTTCGTAAGTCCGCAGCGGTGATGAAGGCGCGCAGGATATTCTTCGGTAGCACGTATGTATACGAGGCGGCGTCGTCTTTAACATCATCGTTGGACACGTAAATGTGTTGCAGACGGAGTGGCAGATGAGTTGCGGAGATGGCGCGGACGCGCCAGTCAGATTTACTGCTGAATATCTGCTGTTCGTAGCTCGTCGCTGTTGAGGTATCCAGTCATTAGCGTATCACGCGTAAATCACCAATATTCCCTTACTCGTGACGGTTTGAATGGTGTCGCCATGAATGTTGGTCGTTTGGCTAATATTGAAATTAGAAGAACATCCACAAACTACTTCGGGGTTGACTCACGTTTGAACAGCGGTGACCTGCCCCTGGGCTTCAGCACCCTTCTCCAGTTCCGCCATTTGTTGGCGTTGTACAGACGGCGCAACAATCTCTTGTCCAAGGATAATGTCGCGGATTTCACTAGCTGTCAGCGACGCAATGTTGACACTGTTACGCTTGCCAAAGTCCTGTGTTCAGAAGGTGAGACATTGCTGAAGATTCGATAATGAATAATACACTCACAGCCAGAATGAGGTCCTTCATGGCAACTTCAACCTTGATCCACTCGTCATCCGACAATGTTGGCCATACGAAATGGGGCTCCGTGATCGTGGACTTGTCAGGGTGAAGAATGATTTTCGCCTTTTCGTTGTTGACATGCAGTCCACGTAGCAGGAGAATAAGACGAGAGAAAGCGGTGTAACTAGAGATAGATTTCAACCAGTCGTCTATTGGAGACGTGAGATCGGTGTCATCGAAAATGGAGTCAGACTAACCGTATAGACTGAACAGTACCATTTGCGGCTGCGTAGCGCGCTACGTAACGTTTGACAGTTAGGTTAAGAATCTTCAGAACAGTCAGAAGGGCTCACAAGGATCAAATCACCAAACTTTTCCATCTTCATACATGCCTGGAATGGAAGTTGTAACTCACTGCCCTTGATGACAATGTTCGGGAAGTCAAGTAAATGGACCTCGAGAGGATCTGGAAAACGACATGAGCGGTTATGCAGGCAATGGAATACGGAACCTACCTAACATTCCCTTGCGAGTGACAATCACCTGCTTGGGCTGTTCCTCCACAGGCAGAGAGCGAACCAAAGCGGCTACTTCTTCCGCTGTCTTCCATTTTGCGAGTTGTCCCAGACGCTTTTGTCCTGCCCAGACACTAGTGTGGATAATCTTCAAGAAAAGCTGTCCAGACCGCGGATTGAAGATGAAGATGGCCCCATCTAAGCAGAAAAGTAAGCCATCGATGTGGAGAAATCGAAAGCCAAGTGCTAACTAATGGGTTTAGTGGTCAAGTTGCCCTCAAAGGTTTTATGGATTGTGACTCGATATACGTTGGTGTCGTCGACGAACCCTGTAGTAAGGTGAGGTATGTTTGATGTATCCAATCCGAGGCACGTACAGATGATCTGGTTTGAGAAGAGTTCCGAGTAGTTTTGACTGTTCAAATATGGTTCCGTTGGTTCTGACGAGTACAGCTGGAGACCTTTGCGTATACGCTCGCGCAACACATGGCACGCAGGATTTGCCTTCATGATCTTGGCCATAGCTTGTTGGATGAGAGGCTTCATGCCAGGGAACCAATTGCCATAGGCCGACCACAGATTGTATGCCAGGTCCATGCCAATCATGACACCAGTGGGAGATGGATAAATGCTCATGGAGTCGGACACCTGGGGAATACGTGAGAGAGAAAGTCACGCACGCTCGTGTAATCACCTACATAGTCCAAGAACTTTGCACGAGTATACCGCTCGATGTCATGCGAATCAAAATCACCCCATCGAAGCTGAACATCTATCCAGTACTTGTTGCTTGTGGTGCCATCTAGGACATCTTTGTTCTGTACAAGATATTAGGCATCAGCAAGAGCTTTCGAATTGAGAGGACTCACGTCAGTCGCAAGGGACGGGCGAGTGATGTTCCACTTGTACGCAGAAAACAACAAGATATCGGCGCATGACGAGTTCATCTTGTAACTCTTGCGGGGATGGATTGTCTCCTTCTGGACTGTCTCGATCTGTAATGGTTCTAGCTCCTGGTCGAATACCTGACACAAGTCCATGACCACGCTCTCGTGAACTGTAGAATGACATTAGCGTGAAGATACCCATTGGAACCTGAACTTACTCTTCTGCCACAAGTGAGCACGGAATATCTGGATCAAACTGATTTTGAGCGTAGGAATCTTGCCGTGCATGAAAATACCAGTCAAGTCAAGCTGGACCTGGAAACCAACGTAAACGTTCGCGCGGTTGATCGTCGGGCTCCACCACAGTGTAAATCGACGATTGGGAATTTGGTTCAAACCAGACCGTTGAGCATTGGTGAGTTTTTTGTATCGCATAGACTCCTCGAAGCCGGATGCTTTCTCCCAGAAGAGACCCTCCCAAGTGGGGAAATAAGTGCCCTTGAACAGCGTATGCTCAAGGATCCCTTCAACACCACCAAGTGCGGCGATAACATCTACCCGGTAATTGTTGAGCTGCCAGAGCTTTCCGTCATGCCTCTGCGACGTCCACCAGAAGGGATTGCTGGAAGCAGTCAGGGCGAGTGTGAACGACACAGGAGAACAACGCACTGTTTCAACAGTTGATATTGCTTCCAGTCGGTACGGACACGCCAGCCGCGATCATACGCCAAACTTTAGTTCGTCAGTATACAATGAGGGTACTGTTCTGTATGACTCACGTGTGTCGGTCCTTTTGGAACAACGTGTTGATTCGAGGGATACCTCTATCCCAACTGTCTTCAAGATCCTCCAAAGTCAATCGGCGATTCTGTGCGTTGGCTTCCTTTCGTTTCATGGAGTATTCTGACCAGACGCGTGCAGAATCCAGGAACTCGGCCTCCCATGGCTGGAGATAACGATACAGGTTGGGGATGAGTTGATCTTCCTCATGAGACATGCCAGCACGGAAATGCGTAACCCCGACGTCAGTTTGCTTCGACCAACGAAGATCGCTTTGTGGAATCAAAACATGACCCATCGACAACATTCCGAGACCACCGAGTTCCTTCGGAGTATAGAATACAACTGGAGGAAAACGCGAGGGCATTTTGCTGTTCAGGCCGATTTTAACCCGTGTCTGGATCTTATTCTCTGCCTTCACAAGCGCGTCCAGTAACTCGTTCGTGTGGATGACTGCCTCTCGATAGTAGGTCATAAGACCAATGAGGGCGGTGTTCCACTTGTTCACGATCTTGGAGAAAGTCGTTGAACCGGAACTCATCAGTACTTGTCGGATGCGATTGTTGAATTGCTGAACGCCTGTGGGACAGCTAACTTCAGTGGCTGAAATGGTGAATTACAACAGCCTACCACACCTTCATCTGAAACGCGAAGGAAGGCTTGCGCAGTACGTTCCTTTGTCTGCTCATTCGTAAGGTTCCAGACTGCGTCCTTCAACGAGAATTGCTCTCCGCCCATCGTCCTAATCTTTGGCAGTATGCGGACTTCAAACCCACACATGGAAAACAGAAGCTGAGGATTATTCTGAGAGTACACGCTGACAAATGTGTCCTCCCACTCGATAGTCGTCAAAGACCTGGGCAGACTCTGCTTGACATTCCAGAAGACAGCTCTACCAAGGTTGACGTCGTGCTTGATGAGCCTCATTCGACAGTCACGAGGCCAACAGCGTTTGTTATTGTAACCAATGACATTGTTGTTCGTTGGATCTGGGTTAGCACTCAGGTAGCGTTGAATAAGATCTCGGGCCTCATCCGCTGTAAAGCGGAAAAGAATGTGTAGCCTGTCGACATAACGGGAATATAGTCGAATCGGGTGTCGAGTTTCAGTCGCAGAATCACGGTACTGCAAGAAATTGTTTGGCATCTGAGGCGGTCCAGCCATTTCGCTGGCCCTACGAAGTCCAAGGATCAAGAGATCGAGCACGAGACCATAATACTGAAAAACGAAGGCAGAGAATTGAAGACCGCGGATGAGACCGTACGCGTTGGTGTGTGCCATATCTTTGTATGTCAAAACTGAATACAAGACATTAGCACTGACTGCTACAACGTGTGAGAGACGCTCACCGGTGTTATTCTTCGCTGTTATGTAATCTGCCAAGTTATGGTCCAGTATAAGGCGGAGCAGACGGTTGAGAAGCGTCAAGTCGATCTTTTCGTACACCTTGGAGAATACTGTTTCCATCATAACATTGCACTCGCCCTCGCTGGTCTCCCAGATGTCAGTCAAGTTGTTGATACCTTGACACCACTTGTACACAAGGAGTGGGGGTGGTTCGGTATCAGCAGGTTTAATCCAGGCGGGGAACAATCCTCTTTTGTCTGCCTCGAAAAACAGGAATTGATCAAGGTACTAAACCAATAATCAATCAGCGATCGGACAAAAATCCAATAAGCACATACAGCATCAGTTATCTTCTCTACAGGCTCAATGTCATAGCAAGGAATCAATTTGTCATAGGTGTCGAAGAACTCGATGCCTGCCTCTTTGAAGGCTCGCTGCGTGAGAAGTAAACGCTTGATACGCGACAGGCCTAACATCGAGTGAGATGAGCCATCACCGTTGCGAGTAAAACGCCGCTCACATTCATGCGGGTTGTCATATGCTTGTTCGATAAGCGCAAGCTCTTCACGCTGAGACTGATTGAGTCGTCCTTTGACTGAATAGGCCTCCTTCAGCTTCTCGAGAGCCAAGACCAAGAGCTTGGTATCATGTTTGTACGACAAGGGTCTATCCACGGCATGAGATGCGATGCAGTATTATTAACGGTTGACTTACGGGAACGGAATAGGTGCAAACTTGCGACTCTCCAACCAATGAACAGTCGCGGTGTATATCGCGACAGCCTCTTCGGCACTGATATAAGGACCATCCTTGAGATAACCGTGCTGTCGTTCCTGTTCAGCCTTGAGATAGAGACCTGGGCCATCGTTAGAGTGATAGTGGGATCACACGATCCACGACTCACGAGTAAGTCGACCCAGATTCTTCTTTACGACTGCCTTGTCGACCGTGGCACCACGTCGAATACGTTCGCGGTTATAATGAGCAACCCTAGGGAAGTTACGACAGCGATTCTTATCTAGGAACGTAGAAGACTTACGAGCACCACCAATCAGCCTTACTTTTGATGTACCGCAAAATGATGTTCTCGATAGCAGTTGGCATCCCTGGAACCTTCCACGGAATGTTTGCCTTCCAGCACCGCCAAGCTTCAGATAAGTGCTGCAGAATCGTTTTGGCTTTGTTCTGCTTGATAGACTCCGGCATCATGTCCAAGATATCGTGCATAACAGCCGCACGGAGCTCCAGGTCATAATGAGACTCTACGCGTTGTTTCGTGACGGTTTTCGCGATACCCTTACTATTCCGACCCTCAAACTGCCGAGCAAGAAGATTCCCAAGCCAACGTTCAAGAAGGGGGACGATACCACGCATGAAGAAAAGCCAGACTCGCCAACCGGGGGCCCAGAAACCGCATCCGGGACCTTTGCCCACGGGACCTGTGTTAAAGCGATAATAGATCAAATGCTTCAGGTCCTTCGTCATGCGTACTTGTCTCATCAACTAAGATGACGAATTAGCCACTGAGACTTGACAAACCGGTAAAATCTGACCTTGTACTTGTAACGATACATACCGGTAAGGGCACCGATATGGGCAAAGATATATTGCAGGGCGTCGGCAAGTTGAAAAGCATCAACGTTGCCGAGGCGGAATTGGACATGCGCATCGACAACAAGCTTGGTGAGCCGAAGGATTTCACGGCACAAATGGAAGGCATTCCCAAAGCGAGACTTCTTGCGCTCCTTGGTAGTGAGCGTTTTAACAGGCTTCAAGTTCATATTATAGTCGAGGTGGAGATAGTTCAGATTCTATAAGACACGTAAATGGCTGGATTATTTTGCGCGTCAAAAACCGAGTTACCTTGCGATGGATCAGCAGATTGAGCATGTTGTAACCTTGCCTGCAGACTTGTAACCCGGCCTCAACCCAATCAAGTCTCGTTGTCTGAAAGAATTTCGTTGCCTTCAGTTGCCGGAATAGGTTCTTCTTCGTCATAGCTTTCTCGGGACGAGTCTTAAGCTCGTTCAAGACATAGCACTTGAGCAGCTTCTGATACGAAACGCGAACTTTCACGGGCTGATTGGGCGGACAATGTTCGAGATACCAGTTCTTTACCAACGGGATATCTTGCGCCCGCCTCATCCGGCCAGACCGACGATTGTACGGGTCAGGAGACCACCATAAAGCGATAGCGTCCGCCGTGAGATCGTTTTCCAGAGGTTGGTCCTCCAGGAACGGTTGCACCTCTTCAGGAAGTTCAAAGTCGTCCTCGTCAGCACCGTTCGGGCCAAAAATTCTGTCCTCGTGGGAGACAAGAGGGGCATTCTTGGGCGTTGCGCCGCGGAGAGAGATGGGATTAATGAGCGGATCAAAGTAAAACGCGGGCAAGTCTGGGTCATCCGTCCGAATATAGACATTTTTGGGTCCGTGGTAGGGGGATAGGTGGACTGACCGAGGTAACGAATTGTACAGATGAGGAAACGCGACTTTGTACTCGGTACGAATTTGATTCCGGATGATGACCTTGCCTATGTCGTTAAACTCGTTCCAATCTTCGTCAAACGTATCCATATCGCGGTAAAGCGGCTCGAATTTGGGACCACCAGGGATGGCCATGTTAAGCGCCTTAGCAGTGAAAAAAGACTTCTTATCGAACAAGTAGCTCGCGTTGCTATCTGGACGGTCCGACAACAATGTACGCCCAAGACGATAAAGATTGGCCATGACTGGGAGAGTGAGTGACCAATAGCGGTATGAGGAACCATTGACAGCGGGGGTGTCGACGAGTGGTTTTGGATCGTAGAACCAGTCGATGATTGCACCATCCTCATCTGGATCCAGCTCCAACTGAATTGCCTCCAGAGGTTCGACATCCAAGACGTTGTCACCATAGTCGAGGGGCGGTTCTTCATCGTCGAAAGGAGGAAAACGCATGCGCTTGAAATGCCTGCGATCACGTTTCTCTCGGCGCATCGCAAGCCACATTGTACTCCACTGCGCATGATAAATAGGTTCGATGACGCGGGGAATTTCGTTCACGAAGGTGATTGCGCCGGTAATGTGATAAAGGACGGGGACTTCGCGAACTTGCTCCCAAGGATAGGGAATGTTTTCAAGAAGTTTCATGACAGCGTGGGGCACGTACTTGAGTGCACCAAGGTGGACGCGTTTGTCGTTGCGGAACTTCCTATTACTCATATCACCGTGGTCCTTGATGATTTTCCGGACGTGTTCGGGGGGCAGGTCCTACGAGACGTGTCAACGGGAACGGTAGACACAAAAAGGACTGCGCACACCTGTTTGCCCATATCAACGTAGCCGCCTTTACGTTTTTCGCCGTAACGTCTCTTTTGCATCGAAACCCATTTCTGGGATTTCTGTGCGAGCATTTCGGGAGGGATGCGGAGAGACGCCTGCTGCGTAAACCCAGGCGGTGGTGGCAAGCCTGGTGGGGGGGGCGGCATGCCCGGTGGTGGGGGAACAAACGCAGCGCTCATCGTCGATGTGGAGGGCAACGAAGAAAGCTCGTCCAAGCTGACTAAGTCCCCATCTTCCATTTTCAATCTCCGACACCGACCACTGGACTTGTCTATGTACTGTAGTGATTAATTGATCTCTCGGAGGTTGTCCCGCGGGAACCCGTCCAGACTGACTGACTTACTGTACCCGCCCTCCATCCGTCACCCCCTTCGCGTAGCGTAGCGCGTCGCATACCTGTGCTCACACACTGCGACATTACCTCGCCTCTGTCCGCCTCATCTCATCGTGACTCACGCTGTCCGTGCTGCCTCTGCGCGAACACCGTCGCATCGCGACGCTCACACAGAGCCCAACTTGGTCTGCCTTTATCGGCTGAACGACCACGTAAGGTCATGCGGCATGAAGCATTCACTTTTACTAACGACCTACTCAAGTATGAGGCGGGGGGTATCGCGATGATGGCGTGCGATGACAATCGCAAGATGTCATGGGCGCAAGATGGCGTGATGCAGGCCATATATGAAAATTCAGTTTACTCCACTCTGGGAGTTCGTGGGCCACTCGTAAACCATCCACCCCAACTATCTCACAGCAATGATCACAGCTAGCCGCTTCCGGTTCTCTCTCCCATCCAGTAAGAACGTCCTGTTCTGGGTCAAATCTCGATGACATCGTTGCCATGATGTTCAATGTCCGCGGTCAACAGTTGCATTCAATTCCTCTCTCTGCGACTCGATCCTCAAACACGGCCGTCACCTTTTAGGACGTGAAACCGAGCAATTTATGACATTAATGTATAGTCGCAGCCGCGTTCAATCGAGCGATCGCTTTGGTTCCCCTTCACGCCAGCCATCAGGGCCGTGATCCAGGTGGATCTTGCTTGGTCATCTCGAGTTCGCATCGTAGGGGCCTGCTTACCTCAGCACCTATCTGGGACTTGCTCTGCGGCTCTCCTACTTAAAAGGCCCCTGCAGGTGTGGGATCATGTCACTGCTAAGCCACGACACTCGATTCCCAGCAGGAACAAACTCTCTTCCCCATGGGTGACGCAAACGCCGCCGTTCACATTCTTGACATCCGTAACTGCCAAAATGGCACGGACAAACCCCAGCTCGACGTCGTCGATGTCATCGTTAGGGGTCTTAAAGCACCGCTTAACGCGAAATCATTGCCTACCATCCTTCTCTACAACGAGTGCGGTCTCAGACTCTATGATAAAATCACCACAGAAGCGCCAGAGTACTACTTGTTTGGTGCCGAGGAAGAAATACTCCAAGGGCGCGCTGCCGAAATCGTGCGGATCATGCAGAGCCGTTCGTTGGCGATGCCAGCGACCAATGGAGGCATGCCAGCTCAGGTCCTAATGGAACTCGGCGCTGGGTCAGTGGTCCTTCATACCCGTACCATTCCCCATACGCACAGCGAGTTCATACTCGTGTTCAAATCTTCATTTCAATTGATCTCTAGTCGGGTGCTGATACTACGTAACTCAGCTCCCTGAGAAAGACCTCTCTCATACTGCACGCGTTTGCCGGTTCGGTGTCGGAGGCTTCGACCATCCCTCCTGCGGCATACTTTGCACTCGACCTTGAAGAGCAAGAGATCCAACGGACTCTCACCCAGTTACTCAATTCTGACGTCGGTTCCACTATTCAGGGGAAGATTGAAGCGAAGGGAATGCTTGGTACCTATGAAAATGGCGTCGCTTTTGTACTTCAAGGCGGCTTTAAGGATAATCGTGTCTATGCCGACGGTACCAGTCCGTCGCTTGAGCAGGACGCTCTTCACAAGATACCTAGTGACCCTCTTTCTGGCTCACCTGCGTCCACGGGGCAAGTTAGCCAAGATGTCGAGATAATGAAGTCGCGTGCCGCAGAACAGCCGCCGCTTCACATACTCTTCCTAGGTTCTTCTATCGGCAACTTTTTAAGGGGAGAGGATGTGCAGTTCCTTCGCTCGTTGCCGTTACGCCGTGGTTTTGGAGATACTCTGTTACTGGGCCTTGATCACGACAATGATCGCGAGGAAATCGAGGTGGCTTACAACGATCCGAAGGGCCATACTAGAAACTTCATCATGAATGGCCTCAAGGCAGCTGGGGTTGCGCTCGGCGATCCGCAGGTGTTTGACCTCGGTAATTGGGAATATACCAACTTTTATGACAAAGCTACCCGTGAGTCTATTTGAGGTACGGTGTCACAGTCTCCCTACCCACATTGCTTTAGGTGCCCACAAAGCATTCTTCAAGTGTGTACGCCCTCACGGTGTCACCATCCCAGGCACTAAAGACAAGGTACATTTCTCGAAGGATGAACTTATCAAGATCGAGGTGTCTTTGAAGGTATAAAGTTGTCTATCCTCGTATCTTTGATATTCATCATCTTCTTAGTATTCGGAAAGAGACGCTTACATGTTGTTCACCGATGCCGGCTTGCGTCCGATCCAGCGGTGGACGGACAGCACGTCGCGCTACTCCTTGTGGTTGCTAGAACGTCCAGCGTTCGCGTTTCCTTTACTGCCGTCGCCAGCTACACCCAGCAAGGAAACTATTGGTCAGAAGTTTGGTGTTCCGACCCTGCAGGAATGGCAAGAGATATGGGACTCGTGGGACTTCGTCACATTGCGGATGATCCCATCGCCCATGCTTTTCGAAAAGCCTATTGACCTCCGTCACATCTGCTTGTTTTACCTTGGTCACATCCCCACATTCTTGGACATTCATCTCTCTCGTCTGCTTCAAGAACCCCACTCTGAACCTGAGGAGTTCCAGGTCGGTGTTTCTACTGTGGTTTGTGATGTGAGTTATACTCATCCTTGTAACATAGTTTATTTTCGAAGTAAGTTGTCTTCAATTTCATGCCGTGTGCGACTTAATGTCCCGTCCATGGGTAGAGAGGTATGGATCCTAATGTGGATGACCCAACCCAATGCCATGTTAGTTCCTCTGTCTCTTTTAGAAGTTGGAAGCTGATAGATTCTTCTCAGCCGCATTCCCAAGTCCCACAGAATGACGAGGACTGGCCATCGCTTGATACCATCCTCTCCTTCGAGGAACGTGTTCGAGAGCGACTCAAGAGGTTGTACGCGGATATATCCAACGGCACAATCCAGTTGACGAGGAAGGTCGCCCGAGTGCTCTTCATGACATATGAGCATGAGGGGTTGCACTTAGAGGTCTTTTTGTCGTCATTTGTCTCCACATGTCGTTTTGACCCGATATCAGACTTTGCTGTACATGCTTCTTCAGAGGGCAGGAAGTGGAACAATACCTCCTCCGGGCTTCACTATACCCCCTTGGGAGTCATTGCTCACATCGTGGAACGCTGCTCCTAAACCTTCCTCTCCTACCGTCGTCATTGGAGCTACTAGCATCACCCTTGGGATCGACGACATTGAAACCGACGATACTATCAAGGCATTTGATGTGAAAGGCCACGTCTTTGGTTGGGATAATGAGAGTCCATCCCGCCAGGTTTCCGTCGATACCTTCAGGATCTCCTGGAGGCCAGTTACCAACGGTGAATTCTTCGAGTTTTACAAGGGTGTCGGGGGAGAGAAAGTCGTATTCCCTGCTAGCTGGGTGGAACTCGAAAACGGAGAGGTCGGCGCCCGTACCTTATATGGTCCCGTCTCAATGACCATTGCTTGTGACTGGCCTATTCTCACTTCCTACGACAACCTATCGGTGTACGCGAGCGTCAAGGGTGGACGACTCCCTACCGAACCAGAACTTCGCGTGTTCATGGACAAGTTCGCGTGCGGATACGAGGGAGGCGCGAATATCGGATTCAGAAACTGGCATCCCGTCCCGTAAGTAACCTCATGTTCTGGGCAGTGCTACTAACGGGCTATCGACTTAGTGCGACGACGGGTTTAGAGACCCGCGGAGGGCAGGGGCATAACGGTGGCGTGTGGGAGTGGTCTTCGACCGTATTTGACAAGTTCGAGGGCTTCGTTCCTTCTCAGTTGTATCCTGGGTCAGCATATTACATTGGGAATGTGTTCAGTTGATGACCATCACTTCTAGGTACTCTGCCGACTTCTTTGACGGCAACTATCGGGTCGTGGTGCGTTGTTCCGCAACTTTACTTCCGACGACTGTTCGCTCAACATCCTATTTTGTAGCTCGGAGGGTCTTACGCCACGATCCCCCGGATCGCCGAAAGGCGCAGCGTACGTAACTGGTACCAACACAATTACCCCTACCCCTGGGTTGGTGCCAGAATTGCGTACGATGTGTAAGAACAACTGGTACCAAAGTGTGTACTACGATGTTGAGAGGCTGTAGTGTGCTACTAGTCGTCGATTACGTAAGAAGTTGTATTGTATCCTGAGGAACTTTCAAGACAGTGCTCGGTGTTGCCAACGTTCATCCTACTAACTCGCATTCTTTGGGAACCTTATTATACTTAAAGAGTCTCAGATGTGGCCAAGCATCCAATACTACTGCCCTTGCATGTCTGCGTCAAATCTGCAGACTCCGCCACCACCAACCTTGGCTTCATCATCCGCAAGCTTTCACGCGCTGCACAACCTTTATTTTTGCGAAGAATGCGATACCGTCCGATGTAATCGATGCGTCTCTGTTGAAGTCAGTGGTTACTACTGTCCAAACTGTTTATTCGAAGTCCCCAGTGCAAGCGTTAGGGCTGAAAAGAATCGGTGAGCCGCTTTTAATCGCTTTGGACGTCAGACTTCATCGCCCATAGATGTGCACGCAATTGCTTCTCTTGCCCCATATGTCGCTCCACCCTGTCCGTCGTAGCGTCCGATCCCCCAGATGATGGTGAAGGTCGGCCCTCTACTTCACTCAGTAACGTAGGCGAAGCTCCGTACTTTTTGTATTGTGGTCATTGTCGGTGGGACTCGGCTGAAGTCAACATCACGTTTGAGAAACCGACTGGGCTGGCAGGTCAGTTCCGTTTGGTGCAACGTCTTGCTCTTACCTCGCTGATATGGTGTGCTTAGCGCAGTTACAAAAGTTTGAAGACTCTGCCCCAGAATCGCTCGAGTTTGAACGTTTGAAAGAGCACTTTGAACCATTTCTGCGCACGTCGTCTCTTTCGTCCTCGTCGCATTTGCCGGTAGTGTCATCTCATCACCTACACACGTCCTCTGCAACAGCCGCTGCCTCCGCCGCGCTCGCGCGAGATATCCCTGGGGTTGGCAAGTACAACCCACTTGGCCGCAGTCGTGCAGGCCGAGACAGAACAGCAAATAAGGACGAGATGCCCGAGTATAAGAGCAGGGTGGAAACGGCTGTCTTCAGTCAGCTTGGTGGTGGAGGAGACGATGCCGATGTCGAACTTCTCAGGCACATGGAAAGCGTAGAAGAGGTTGCCAAGCTTGAACAGCGGTGGGGAAACAGCTGGACGACGCCACTGCGCTCGAGGTAATGTCGATGAACTCGGACGAGGCAGTTGCTTAATTTGGTTTAAAGTGACCTACGACCTCATCGGATACCCTTGCACTCGAAAGTCTCGAAGCGATGTCCAGTGTGCAGACATATATTGATCAAGCCGGAACAGAAGGCACAGTCAGTACGTTACAAAATTAAACTCGTGGCGGCCAACTATTTGCCTGCGATTACTGTTGGCTTCCCTCAAGCGGCAGCAGCCAAGCGAATGGTGGGTAAGGTCCCAAGCACCGGCGTAGATGCCAAGAGTGGTGTCATGCATGCAGGAACAAGCAATCCGTTTCAGCTCGCTCTCACCAACCCATTATACGACCCGATCCAAGTACGATTATCTCCCCAAAGAGTCGCGGACGGGCGTTCATACCAGGTATCGCTGCCAACTACACCCTTTTCTGTCGCGGCTTTTGCAGAGGCATGGGAATACGATGATGACGAGGACATGTTTGGAGTAGAAGATGACGAACTTGGAATCGGAATTGGAGATACAGGGAGAGGGGTCAGAGACAAAGTACCGCGCAGCCGCCTCAAGAATATAGGTGTGCTAGAAAGGAGGGCAAATGTAACCATCGTGGGAGGTGAGGTCAACACTAAGCCTGGTTTCAAGGGCAATGTAAAGGTCCGTACGCTCCACTTTGGACGAGCAGGCATTGATCGATTGCATAGTTCAATATGATGGTCTCGTATACATACCGATCCGATGATCCACTGCCATCCGAGGATGGCGCAGGTACACCATCCAGGACGACAAAAGCCCCTGAAGTCAAAACATTTTCCTTTTACACCGTTGTGGACCTTGGACCAAGCGTGGTTTCGAAGGACGATAAATCAGACGTGGATGTATAGGCACCAGTTTCCTGTCACGCCGCCTTGTAATTATCGCACGACAACCGTCCTGGTCATGTATTTGGATCCCGTATTGTTGCACAGGACACGGTGTTCTTTTTGGTCATGTGGTCATTCTAATCGTCTAGTCAGGACTCTCAGCAGAGCACAGTACCTTGCGAGTCGTCGAAGTAGAGCTGAGGGCCACCGTCCTGCACAGCGTTGGGTAAGCGTGCAGTACTATTCGCATTGCACGATTGTTAACATTGTCACGAGCTCTCGCAGATCTGACTTGATGGTGGAGCAGTGAAATATTTGCAAGCTTCGGTGTTCGCATATCAGCTCAAGTTGCGCTATCGACGTTGTGCAAATGAGACGTGACATGATGTAACATTCAGACGGCTTTATACACACCATCTTTTTCCTTGCCGCAAAGTTACTCTAGTGAACCTTCACCAGGGTTGGATTCTCCTACCGTGTCTTATCACGACCTCGCTCCGAATCGTAGAATGACAGACCACCTTATCATCGTCCTCAGAGACCAGAATCCAGACGGCATATACGCTTCATGTGGTCGAGCCCATCCAAGGGGATGTAACACTCAATAACACCGACCACTTGACATGTTTCTCGGCTCGAGGGTTACCTTCACGCTTCTGGAGTTCCTGATTCGACTATCTTCCTTTGTGACATACAGATTGTGTGTCTCATGCAGAACGCTGCTCATCCGGCTTGTTCCCACTCGCCGACAATCGAGTTGTCACGACCACAGCGTCTCCTGTCCGTTGTGAAAGGAGATGAAGCGTAAATACGTTGTTGTGTGTCCTGGAGCTTCGCTTACAAACATCCTTAGGGTCAGAGTGTCCCTCAAGGCCTCATCGGCCACCCACGAAGTCGGCCACATCTCCCCACACTTCCTGGTGATTTACTGTTTATGTCCGCCGTGATATCCATGAAGAATGTCATGATGTCATATGCATCGTATCAATGACACAGGACTCTAGATTGGCGCCTATCGAGTGTCTTGTAAGTCGCTCTGATGTACGACAGACTTCTATTGAACTGCACAAAACGCATCTGATCAATTATCCCCTCTGCAAACCATTGCTCTCTCAGATACGATTCTATTTCTACCTACACATTCGTGGTCGTCCTGCGTCTCTTATACCATTTCTCGAGCAAGATTGGGAAACGCAGCGGGGGCGTAGTCGTCGCTTATACCAGCTCTGACAATTCAGCGTCAGAACACGTGGTCGGAGCGCCACGGCGCATCACAACCTCGGCGAAGGCAGAGTGGAATCATCGCAGTCCTCATATCCGATCCATCACACGTTGACTTGGTGTCCTCTCTGGATGGCTCGGACACTCTTGACTGCCAGTGGTCCGGAGTACATAGATGCGACCAGGAGGTCACCGTTCCCGGTTTCGCTACTAATCAATTTTCGGTAAGGTATGAACGTAGAAATCGCATAACCTATATATTTACTTTTTCTCGGTTCAAGACCGTGTCATCCCATCGATCATGGATCACTAGCACTCCTCGACAGCCACTCAAGTTTCCACTGCTAGACGTGACCACTACTGTCCGACACGACTTGTGACGGATCCCCGGTCAAGCAATACGGTAACATAGTACACGCGTATATGATGATGGATCCTATAGCGTGGCAATGCCTGAATTCTAAGTCGTCCCACAATCTCCATCGTTGATGGGTTCCTCTCTCGCCTACCGACGCTCTCGCAGCTTGTCTAGGGGTACCGCGGAAGAAGTATTCGCACACAATACAGTTGATATATCCCAAAGTACGTACACACATCCGTGATTGCAGTCCTTGTAGGCAATTTTCGATGGACTGAGATCTGTGTCGCGAAAAATGTTTAAACGCGATGTCACTTACCCCGTGACATTTTCAATTCATTCCCCGAACGGAGACGGAGAGGCAGTTAGGCCGTGCAAAACATCCAGAACACCCGTCAAGGCTTATGTACCATGTGATCATAGCACAAGATAGGGTACCTTGCCGAGAGTTGGTACGACATCCACACCCCGAAAGAGAACTCGAAACAAGTTTTGTGTACGTGTTTCATCTGTGTACGGGAAATCGCGACATCTTGAATCCCCATTACGTGGAACACACGAAGTTTTTGTGGTCTTGGACGCGCTAGCAGCAGTAACGCGGCGTTAAGAATATGTCCCTAACATGATAAAGTCAGACCAGGCGGGTCAGGTCAAGAAGCGAAAGATACTTGTAGCGTATAAGTTACTCCCATTTGATGTGTGTCCCCCACCACGGTTAAGGAAGTGAGCCGACTTGGCAACTGCTCTTGCTTGTGGCAGCAAGCTCGATATTTCAGGTGCCAGTGTGTTCAAACAGCGGATGACTTGTTGAGGTGGCAGGTGCTACGCGGCAACACGGTCGGATCAGGCCCATTCTGCCGTGGCAGTCACAGATCTAACCACCTACCCGTGGCGTGGTGTGCGCCACTATCGCTACTCAGTAGCGAGGATAGTCAGGACCTGTCGAGTTGACCAGACTGCGATTGACCACCTCCAGGTCGGTCATATTCACGTAGAGTGACCTGCATGTGAATCGCTTTGGGTAGGTTGTTCTTTGGACTCTCTGCCTGTACTGATCAAGTGAGCTAAGTACCCATAGTCCATGCACTGCTCTAAGACCTGGGTACCCACTTGTCACTTTGGACGTATCGGGCTTGTCTTCAAGTTGCTTAGTAGAACGTTTGAGGATTGACGGCATGTCAAGCATGTCAATCAGTTATTTCACCCCGTATAAACCTGCTAATGGAAGAGATAAGCATTCGGGACGACGGTGGCATGCAGAGGCGAGAGTTGGCATGTGGGTATGATAGACAGCAGGCGAACTTCGACCCTTCAGCTACCGCAACGGTCGCCGTCGGATGCGCGGAAGCATTAGTCGCATGTTTTCCTCAGCGAGTTCTCGGCACTTCAGAACGCGACGTTTGAACGACAGAGGACATCCACGTGTTGAGTGCCAACGTTCTAACCACCATGACTCAAACAGCCTCATGCCGCAGTCAGGCTTAGTACGTTGACGTGGGTGGGATCCAATCAACCATCCCGCCACGTTAGTTTAACCATATACTCAACAACTACAACCACAGTTTGCGGTTCCACTATGCACGGATCAAATTTTCTGTGTTTATCTGAGCAGAGCTCGGTTCATGCAGGGGGTTACCCGGTATACGGTACGCAATACACAGCACATACACCGCATCTTTACACTATCCTACTACACCATCAAGCAACGTTTCGAACACTGCCACACGGTAATTCATGCATCGCCTGGTTCCTGACCGCGCGACACGGCAACCGTGTTCGCAGGAATTGCCGAATCGTGATGATGCTGGATGCCTACTGTTTATTCAGAGGCTGTTTCTCATATATACTCCGAACCGGGTCATGAGATATCATTTCCCCTCAAGTCCGCCGACTACTTTGGCCCTCCCTCCTCGCCCTGTTCCACTATGCAAATATCAACCGATATAGAGCTTCCAAGCTATTCACCTTCTATTCCACCTGACTATTCTTCGACTCCATTGCCCGGAGAGCAATGTATTCAGATGACACCAAAACATACAATTCACTATCGTGAAAACTGCGCTTTCACATACGAAGAACGTGGCATGTCTCTCACGCTGCGGGGTTGTCGGGAAGAGGACAGCGTCCCTACCTTCGGGTTATGTGGCACTGTGTATGGCGAGTTCGCACCTGCGAATAGGAAAAAGATTGTGTCGGTGGTAGTCAAGGTTGGTTCCAAGTCCCGTCTCCTGCTGCGGGTTCATTTCTAATGTTGGGTTCAGCTAGAGGCGCAAATTCGCGTGAAGTCGAGATCGGGAATATTACTACAAACTCTTTTCTCTAAAGAGCGCCTGCTGTGGCGAAGAAGCGAGTCAGCCACTGACGAGTGCCCCAGCTTGTTACCGGTCTCAATATCTTTCCCCTCTTACTATCGGGACAAAGATCACGGCCGCTCCCACCGTCTCCCACCTTCCATGACTATCAAGTACCCATGTCAAGTGGCTATTGTGCACTCACTGAACGTCGTAGTTCGGAGAGTCACATGTCCGCTTTTCTTCCAATCCAAGTCAGTGATATACACACGTAATTAAGAATTTCTGGCTCATCTGAAACCATGCAGGGAAGTGTGCTTGTCCGCGTATTTACGATATAGTCCCCGAGTCCGACCACCCAGGCCATCGCCTCCCTCTTTTTCTTCTATGAAAAACTGTCCGGAAGAATGGCAAGAAGAAATTTGGGGAATGACCAAAGCGCCCTCGAGTGAAGGCAAAGAGCCACTTGTCGCTCAATGTCATGTGAGTCATGCGGTGCAGAGCTCCTTGACAGGTAGTTGACCTGTTCCCGCAAGCTCTTTGTACCTTCTGTCGGGATATTCTCGTCCTCCGATCCTGTACCATTCCACGTATCGTTCTGCTCTTCAGCAACATTCCTTACTGGCCTCGCGGAGCAGGTAACACCAAACGATGTTTGCCTCGAGAGACCCATCCATGTATTTCTCCTCCGTCGGACGACTGTGTTGGTTTGGGGCCGGAAAAGTATTCAAGACGAAGTTCTTGGTATTGGCAGGATCTTTCCTAATGCTTTGACGGCTGTGGAGCCGATCTCAGAGAACACGGCGACGCTGAGCTGGGACGGCGAAATTCACTGCGAACGGCCGATTGAATACTCCAGCTTTACTACCTCTGTGGTCGAAGTCAAAGTGAGTCTTGTCTACATATTTTCGGACCTTGTCATTCGAGCATCTTGCGTACCAGGACTTCCTAGTTGTTTCGTTACTTGCTCCCCCTGGCCCACTGAAGTCCATTCCCCCGCAACTTTATCAGATGTTCCCTATCCGTCTGGTCAGACACCCTTGGGTCGACCGGTCCTGAAAATGTCGCCAACTATCTATTTTATTTAAGTAATTAAATTAACTCCCGATATCCTACGATCGTGCAGTACCAAGCGGGTACTTAATAGTACTTAGAGTCGGATTATTCGAGTTTTTGTGTAGGACTTAGCTGTACAGTATACGAAGGGTCAGTGGGAATTTGAACACAGTCTTTGGGTCCAAAATTTCTGGTGTCCGGCATTTAGACTGTTGGCGAGGTGCGCAGTAATGTGGTACTTGATGCACTGCCGTGACGGCGGCGGCGGCGGCGCCTTGGCAGTGGGGGCCGGACGGCTGATGGCAACTACAATGTATAAGCACAATTTAAACCCAATATAGGTGCACCGTCAGAGATCATCAATACCACAATCCTCTATGCCCGTTTCAGAGAAAGCGTACGCCCTTATCCATTCACAAAAGACGCTGACTGCTGCGTTCGCGGCAGCCACCATCGAACCGGATCAAGATCAAGATCGCGTATCTCCCGGTCGTGTAGCGAAGGCCCTTTACGACGAGCATGCTCAGGACCACCACAAGCTATACAGGGGTGGCCACCTAGAGGCTTTCAAGGGACTTTTCCAGCACGCTGGAACGAAGGATGTAGAACTTATTCAGGCCATCGAGCCTACCCAAGAGGACATCGACCGGGCCGCCGAGTGTGGCGATTTCGGTTCGCGACCCAGCGATCTGTTCCTGAAGGTGAGTACAGTATCGCATTAATTGTCGTGGCAGGGATATATTCTAGCTTTCAGATATACGTGGACGTTCTGGCTACGCTTGACAGCAATCCCTGGGCTGGTGTCGTGTCTCCTCCTCTTTTGGGCTCCAGAGGGGTCGTGAACTTGTCTATAATATCTGTGTAGGATCTTCCAAGGCGACGTGCGGTACGAAGGCTAAAATGTTTTCAGGATACCGGACATCATGCAACACTACTACGATTGTATCGTCAACGCAGAGCACGAAGTCATCCTCGCGACGAACTACTGGGAGGCGTCCAAGGCGTCCAAATTCGTCTGCGACGCTTTGAGAGAGTTATCCAGACGGGCGGAGAAACGAGTCAAGAAAGTCGTTGTAAAGATGATCTATGACCGCGCAAATTTAAAGATGCTCACAGAGAGCCACGTACGTGTCGGAGAGGAGGAATGGACGACGGATGAAGTCCAATTACCAAGGAGAAATGAGATGCCGTGGCTCGATTTCGAGCTCGTGAATTTTCACCAGTGAGCGACGTCTCAAATCCAAACTTCAACCGTATGTCTCAACGTATTCGCCCAAGGCCTTTACTAGGGACCTTCCACTGCAAATTCATGATTGTTGACCGGAAGGTAGCTTTGCTGAACTCGAACAATATTCAAGATCGTGCGAACATGGAGATGATGGTGCATCTTGAAGGGCCCATTGTGGACAGTTTTTACGACATGGCCCTCATTAGCTGGTTCAGGCCGATGAATCCGAGGTTGCCTCTCTTAGACCGATCGTCTGAAAAATCCGAGGACGACTACAAGTTCGGAATGGACAATCAGTATGCATCGGTACATCTCCTTGATGGAAAGAAGGGCGCGGACTCGTATCACAAATTGACAAACGAAGAAATCCCCCCTGATGCCACATCAGATGGCAAAATCTTTATTTCGGGGAAATACCAGACAATCACCGAACATCTAAGTTAGTCCTCGTCTTCGTTCTCACGATCTGGGGGACTGATGGCCTTGATTAGATGCAGATAATCAACCCGACACACACGCGACCACTGAATACGAAATGCCTAGATTGGCCGATGATGAATACCTACCTCACATCTTCCATGCGCCACACGAGGAATGTCCCATGGTTATTTTGAACCGTCCACCATACGGAAAGTTGGGCAATCCAGATAGTGCGATACTCAATGCTCAAGACGCAGCCTGGCTTGCGGGACTGAAGTATGCGAAGAAGAACGTATTCATTCAGTCGCCGACCTTCAATGCGGTACCCGTTGTTGAAGGTGTCTTGGATGCTGTGCGTCGCGGGATTGAGTGTACGCTGTACATAGATGTTGGATATAATGATGGCGGGGAGGTATTGCCAGGGCAAGGGGGGATTAACGAAGAAGTCTCGAAACGGATGTTTGCACAGTTGAAGGAAGAGGAAACGGAGAGACTTAAGTTCTTTTGGTACACTGGTATGTTTCGCGGTCGTCAGATGATCGTATTATCGTCAGATTCACGGGTTTTCCATAGGGAAGGATCAGGTCAAGCCGATCAACGCGTCCATGCAGAAGCGGAATTGCCACGTATGTACGCCGCTCGTATTTTCTTGTCCGACGCTTGCAACTCTTGGTCCAAGGTCAAATTGATGATCGTCGACGATGCTGTAGGCATCGTCGGGAATGGCAATCAGGGTGAGTGTTGTCACCAGTGCTGGTCTTTGTTGAACATTGTTTCACAAAAATATCCGCCAGACACACAGTCCTGGTACCACAGCCAGGAGGTGAACATAATGATTGATAATCCGGCAGTCTGTAAAGACTGGCGGGATACCATTAGAAGGGTGCAGAACACGCACCTTCATGGGTTGCAGAAGGACGGGATATACCTCGACCAGGATGGAAATCCTCTGACGGATTCGACGGGAGTCGGGACTGGGCTTAAAGGAATCATCAAGGGTGTACAAGGATCGATTGCCCGCGCGCGTGGCAAGGGTGGATTTTAGTCGGACGATGTGACTGTACATAGGGGGCGGTCTTGATTAGTCACCAATGTACGTCCATGTGGTCTCGGTTCGAGAACCACACTGCCGCCTCGTTCATTCTGCACGAGAAGTCCCTCGGTGGTAGATGCAAATCGCCAAATTACCCTCGAGCACGCAGAGGCACGGCGCAAACTTCACGAAGCAGTTCCACCGTCCAGTTTTGTTGCCACTCAGGGCGCGTTTCGACCAACGTGGTGCACAGTGCAATGCGGCGAGCGGAGTGGGAAGCCGGTTTTAAGTATAGCTCGACGAGCCATATGGTGGACGAACGCTACGAATCACACGTCCACCGTTTGGCTCCGGACTAAACCCTTTGCAGCTTGCCAAAGCACTTCCATGCCCAGTGCAAGGCTCCCCGAATACACTGCCCGTCCGTCGCAGCTGCTTTCGCCGGCGTACACCGCTATACCACGAACAAATGAGCACCGGCTGGCACTTAACCCTCGGTTACGGCCCAGCAGGCCACTTTGCTCGTTCGTCAAGCAGACGAAGAGTGGTAACATGAGTCTGAGACTGGTTGACCAGGAGGATCAGGCAGCACTTCCCGTTTATGATCTTGGCGCGTCCGTCCAGGGGATGGTAGAAATTCACAAGACTGAGGGTGTTACCAGTGTCGAAGTACAAGTGAGTTGATCGTCCTTTGGGTGTTGACGACACGTTGACAACGCGCCGTCAGGTCGAGGGTATCCTCAGGCTCGAAGAAGTGGCCGAAAATGGTGCATCTACCCACAAGTTATTTTCGAACAAGAGCATGCTTTGGATCAAGGATAGGATTCAAGGGGCACCGTGTCCCAATTCGCTACGGTTTAGCTTCCCACTTCCTACCACATATTCCGACGGAGACCACACGTATGTATGTGGCCATAGAGGTCTCAGAGTGACACCACCCTTCATATCGTTCCAGATTTTGCCCCCGAGTTATGAAGCTCATCTCTCAGGGCTGCCAGGATTCCAGGCACGGGTCAGCTTCAGTGTGAGCGCGGTCGTCGTCAAGCCCAATGATGTTTCCAATATGCTTAAATCCACCATTTTCCGTAAAGATGATTGGTATGTTAGCACGCGTGCGCGTGTCCATTATCAAATTATTCGTGCCGCCACACAGGACTGTCTCTACGCCATTCTTGTACCTCCCTCGTTCTCGGCCATCCGTGCCAATGCCTATACCTCTCGTCGCGACCTCATCGAGCACTGGCTTTGCGGAGACTCCCGAATGGAAGTTGTTCTCCTCACTCAGTGTGGCTAATCGCCACGGGATACGAGATTTAGTAATCAAGGTCTGTTTATCAGTATGTTTCTTTCACGCGGTTGTAACCTCGTCATGTTAGTTCTACATCCCTGCAACACGGATACTTTGCATCCGTCAACCCATCCCGTTCCATCTATCGTTCCATTCCAACGCTGATTCCTTGCGTGCCTTTTTACCACTTGCTCCAGTGGCTGGTCTAATCTCTCCCAAGAGACCAGCTACACGCATCCAACTGATGCGACAAATAACGGTGGATGTTCGGTGAGTTGTGGCTAGCTAAATGCTAAAATACTGTCAGTTTAAGTGTGGTTCTAGTAATGCCATTGTTTTTGGCACCAAAACAGATATTTGGCGAGTGGATTGCATCGGTGAAGGTGCATTCCGAAATGCTGTGTGTATTGAAACCAACGGCATTTCTTGCGCTATTCTAACGTCACAGCAGGGAAACGCAGCCAACTGGATGGCGTTTTCTGGCGACGTTTTCATCAGCGATGAGGTCTCAGTCGGGGGGTTCAGGGCCAGTGGGTTTTCCGTACGGGTATGCCCTCTTGGCTCGTATGCAACCATGCATTATTGAAGTCAATTACAGGACTATCTGGTGCTGACGATGACACCTCCTGATCTTTCTAAATCGTCGTTCAAGGAGCTGCGAATGGTCGTACCTATCCGACTAGCTACTGACCGCTGGAGCAACGACGGCACAGGTTTTGGAGCATATAGTCCACCATCCATATCCTCGTCAGAGGAACTCGTTACAATGCCTCGGCTTCCGTATACCTCATAGGAAACCTTGCGCCTACTTTTCCCAAGGATAGACTCGTTTTGTTGCATGGACAATGGAACTATTGCCTTCTTACTTGCATGTAGTAATATTGTAGAACGCTTGCTATTCGCGTAATTAAATACGACTATGAGCTTTGCCTTTATTACCTGACGCTTTCGATGCGTGGTTTGCCTCTCAGTGATATCATATCACGTGGCGCACGGATATATGGTTCAGTGTCGAAGTCGATCATTACCAGTGAGCAAACCGTCATGACCAGCGGGGCGGTCCCTTCACGAGACACTCACGACGTCGTACCGCCCGTTTAGAACAACAGCGAGTGTAACATCTTCTCTTGTTGGCGCGTCGATCGAACGCGGCGCTCCTCACCAACAGGGTACGTCAGATGCGTGAACAATACGCCCTGCTTTTCAATAGTTGAATACCAGACTTCACCGGCTTCTGCGTCCGAAAATGAGGTACACGCGGAACAGATCAAGAAGCCGGCAGTAGTGGACCGAGATGACCCAAATATCAACGTCGTGGACCTGTCACCGCACAATCCGACGTTAAGGAGCAAATATACGGTCAGTTTCCTCCGTGTTGCACCCACTGTTCGTTGACAGCAATATTTGGTTGGCCGAACGTTAGGATTATGCCAGGGTAAGGTTCCTTTGATTACGTAGATCCTCGGGGTTTGCTCATATGTACAGTACCTGCCTTAGCAATTGGCGTGAAGTTGAACGTTAATCCGTGGGACGGTACGTTGTGCTATTGCTGCGTTGTCGAGGTGGACTTAACGGTCGGCGCCACCAGATGCTTGGTCAACCTGACGTCAAGGAACAGGGAACACAGGTGCTTCGCGGGGAACGGTGCATTCTTCTGCGCCGAGGCTCGCAACCCAGCAAGTAAATGGGGAAAATTACTGTAATGCACTTAGTCTTCGAGTCTATTCGCCGTGTAGCCGACTATTGTCTTGAGGGTTTCAACTGTGGGTGCCCACAGGATTATTATTATCCTGTGTCGAAGTCGGATCTAGGATCAATCTTGCGCGCTAAAACCGAGTCTGGACCTGTAACGGCTAAACTCCTAACTTAATTTCTTCTGCCTTGGGATTGATCGGACGCCCACCGCGGCTGGGTATACTGTCTGGCGAGAACCGAAATGTGAAGCCTTTACAACTGGGTGTTGATCGGGGCTGTCCTAGTTGAGCCCGTGCAAACGCGGAACGGATTGTGACGTAAGTCTGGAAAAAAAGATTCTGACACGTCCCAAAACGACAGCCCATCCAACTCCTCCCGACGAAGATGTTGTCCGTAGCAAGTCCTATCTGCCCTACAGTGCCGTGCAAGCAAACTTTATGGGGAAGTCAAACAATAGAACCGATGTTACGGGTAGTACCCGCAAGGGTCGTCAATCCGGTCGTTCCTAGCTGCGAATATGCGCTCGCGGTATGGCGCCCCTTTCCCTTTCTGCCAAAATTGTCTTAAACGTCGAGCTAGGAAACGAACATTGTGAAAATCAGCGAGGACGGCGTAAAAAAGGCTGCGGAATATGTGCGCGACTTGTTTTCTACGCTGGTCTACTTGGAGCTGCTGATGATGGAATGCACGCTGCAAGATTTCGTTCCGGATGTTCGCGGAGGCATACACGCCACGGACATGGCGGACTCAGCCTCTACACATTTGCCCTCCGGAGCCGTACGCGGCCTCAGACCCGCTGACGAGAGAGTGTCTCGACTGGATTTTTCTCGTCTCCTCACTTAACTTTAGCTTCTGGTCGGAGAAGGAGGGCAACGAGGGACGTTACGGAGTGGAATGGCGAACGGGTTGGAACACAGAAACACGTACCATCCACACGGGATACCGGAGTCTGCTCGCTGCCTTGAATCGAGGTAGGTCTTGTCTCGCTAGCAACTGGTGGGCACGTGACGATCGTCTTGGGCATGATGCAGCACTCGAAGAAAACATTCCGATCACCGATCCGACGTTCTACTCGTCTGAGGTGCTCTGTTCCGACGAGCTGATCGCGCACGTCTTCCGTGCTTCCCCTGAGTCAAAAGAGCAAGTACCATTACTCAGGGAACGGATTACGATCATGAGGCAAGTCGGTCGCATCCTTTGCAATGTACGTCACTATCAGTCGGGACCGTGTTCGACCGATGTCTGACTGACGCGTGCAGAGCTTTGGCGGATCCTACGCGGGTTTCTTGGACGTCTTCCAAAGATCCCGACGCGGCCGAGGAACCGCCTTAGAACTCGTCCAGACAGTCACAGACATCTTTCCTTGCTTTAGAGACGAGCGATCCCTCGGCGGAATCCGGGGTACGTACCCGTAACTCATTCCCGTTCTTCTCATCACAATCATGTAGTCTTCTTTTGGAAGCGCGCCCAAATTCTTGTTGCTGAAACGTGGGCCGCCTTCTTCCCTGCCGACTCTTCTGCCCCGCATCCCTTCTTCCCATATGGTTCCGACCCTTGCGTATCCTCCTTGACCATGTTCGCCGATTACCGCGTTCCCCAGATCCTCCATCACCTTGGCATACTTGTATACCCGCCAGGATTGCAGGAAAAGTTGAGGGGGAGAGAGAACATCCCCCCAGGGTCGGATGAAGAAATCAGTTTGAGATCAGCAAGCATCGTGAGCGTCGAGCGGCTCAGAAACGAGATCTTGAGGATCAGAGGAGATACCGGAAGAAGCCCATGGGAAGAGGTCAACAGCGTTTTGATCGATTTCTATCTTTGGGATTTGGCCAAGAGAATCGAGGCTGGGAATGATAGGGTAGAAGGGATCAATAGCGTAGACATCATCCCTGCCCATAGGACAAGGACCATATGGTATTAAACACGATTTAGATAGAGACCATACCCTTCAAGCGGAGCAGTTAATTCCCTGAGGGGTTCGAGACTGGAATAGACTTCACAGCTTCTCCTCTATCTTCCGTTTCCTAGATCGACCATCCAGGTTCGCGAAATTCCTCCTTTCCGGGGCCACCCAACCCATCCCGATCGCTTCCAAAATATCCTCTTCCTTTTCACTGGCGACTAACTCCCAACATTCACTGTGGCGTTCTACACTCCTTGGGGTGTCGGTGGCATCGCCGGATGAAATTGCGGCCATGCTTCGCCATCTCCATAATCCATATTCATTGAGGCGAAAGCCCAATTTCGATGCTGCTTTTCGCACGGCGAGATTGAACTGGTTGTCACCCGTCAATGCTATCAAGGCCGCACCGACACATCGATGAGGAACATAACTGGCGTTCATCGTTAAGTCGCAGGTGCACGGTGTTAGAATATCGGACTTACTATATTTCCGCGTTGAAGAATCGACCCTCACACTTTTGCACCCCTTGAAGTCTCGCACCCCTTGTTTCCCATCCATTCCCATCCGCCTCAGTTTGATTGCGTTCGGGGACTCTGATAATCCCATCCCACTTCTGCGTACCAGCGGTGATAGTAGTTGCGAGAAGCCCCCGACACTCGAGCGGTGAGATGATCTCTGTAGAAAATAGGGTGGAGTCTGGTAGGCCCGTCGACTTGACCTTAGTCTCAGGGCTGCTCGCGAAGGGAGAGGGGATGACGTCATATTTGGACCTTTGTTTTATGGTAGAATCCATACTTGGAGAACCCTCGGGAGGAAATACGCCAGTATTTTGTGGGTGAAGGACGATAAGGACGATACGTTGAGCATTGTCGAGGCCTCGGCGGCTTCGAGAAAGGTGAATATCATCTTCAAGCACAGAGACGAGTGCTTACAAGTCGCCACTTAGCATAACAGTGTATTTAGACGAAATGTTCTGCACCACGAAGTCCTGTCGCGTCGCGTCGCGTGAGAGATCAACTGGGTAACACAGGGATCATGCAATACGTACACGAACGTTCGACGCTTGTTCGTGAGTCATAGAACCAAGGCCAATCGTGTATCGTGCATTGATTTGTTGAGGGCGACTTAACAACCGAGAGAACTTGGGTTCTTTAAGATCCTGTATAGATTGACAACCCGCGTCGTAGAGCATGTTGGCCTTCGATGGTCTTGCGCAAAGGGTTGAATACGTGTTTAGATGACTGTAGATGTGCATACCCAATACCACTGACACTCGACAATGCGGATACTGCTTGTTCTCGGCGTAGTTCATCAAGGGTCTTGCGAGGTTTGCGTCTTGTATGTTCTGTCAGAGAACGGTCTGTGTTTTTAGCCTTCTTTGACTTAGATGGCGCAGGTGGTTCCTAGAACACGTAGGGGTGAGGTTGTGAGATGAAACCGGAAGCTAACCACCCACGGACATACGGTATTCCCGAGAGGTAAGCATCTATGCGCTTTGCGATGCGTACACCTATTCCATCGAGCTGGAGGGGTCCATGAGACCGGTGTCAACGATATGGGTACGGATGGACTTACGTGCCTAACTTGCTCGACCGACCGAACTTGCTCGGGTAATTTGCCAATTGCAGCGATCGCTTTCGAGTAAGCCCGCACCTTGTACGAATTGGCGGATGCGGAGGTTTTCTCTTCTTCCATGTCTGAAGCACTCATTAGCATTCTTGCCCCGTTAGACGACTAGCGGACTTGCATTGCGACAGTACTTGGATCAATTCTTCGTTTGGTCCAGGAGAGGTCGAGTAACGTCGTACGGTCAGTCGTGCAAGGGAAGTAAACGGGGTTGTATTCCTTTTGAGGAGTATCGACAGCATGGCGTTGAAGCTACTCGACGACGAGGACGTTGGAGACGCGAGGCAAGTTGCAAAGTTGAAGACGAGAAACGCCGCTCTCCTGGAGCCGTGTATTACATAACACGCGTCTTTCCTCCCGCTCGCTAGACACGATGACCGACACCCCGCCCCAACCATTAACGTCGTATCCGACGACGAACATGACCAGTCTCACCGATGCTCAACTCAGGCAGACAATCACGCAACTCTCCAACGCCGCAACGAGCCAGTTCCAGCCATACGTTGCAACCGGCGCGCAGGCTGCCCCGTCCAAGGGTCGGTACATCCCCAAATGCCCATTTCATCCTTCTTTGACACTGTCGCAGCCTACCTCAAAAACGTCCACACATGGACGACGGCGACCACAACAACAACGCCCAAAACCGGGACGCGTTCCCGCCCTCGCGCTGCTAAAGCCACACCCGTGACACCTGTTCCAGCAACCTACGTTCCCGCATTCCAGCCGCCACCGCCAGTGCCTACAGCACCCGCCCCACCTCCACCTCTACCTAATCCACCCTTGCATCCCCTCCCGGTGGCTACACAAGCCCTACATTCTACCTACCCTTCCCGTCTCCGAACGGGCACGTCTCTCCTAATGCAACCAATCTTGAATGTTACCTCTGCCACTGCTCGTACATCCACTCGTCGCGGTGGTATGGTCAACTACGCCGAGCCGGGTTCAGGGGACGAATTCCCCGATGCTGGTGCCATCGACTCGGACGACTCAGACTTCGTTGCAAGCGGAGGCACTAGGACTGCCTTGCGACAGTCCAGATCACGTTTTGGCAGTGGAATGTCAGTCTTCCACTCTGGGAGCGGGTTATCGACGCCCCAACCCCAACCACTACAATTCCACTCACAGCAGCAGTTGAAACCAGTACAAACAGAAAAGGCGGAGCTGGAACAGAGTTATTTGGGCATGATTCCACCGTCCCGCTTCATTAAACCCAAGCCTGTTGGTTCCACTGCACATGAATATCCGTGAGTCTTCTCCCGTATATTCTCTTTAATGGAATCCTCCGCTGAAACTATGATACCCTAACGTCCATTTCCGTGACATATTGATCATCGGCTTTCATACAATGGAATGCACAGATCCCAGGATGCCCTCGAGACCCATTCTCTGAAACGCACATCTCTCGTTCCAATTCGTGTAGAGTTCGAGACCGAGACGCAAAGAATTCGTGACTGTTTCGTCTGGAACCTCTACGAAACACTGATAAAACCCGAAACATTCGCAAAGATTTTTTGCATGGACCTCGATTTACCGATGGTTCCTTGGGCCCAGACCGTCGCTAATCAAATTCGGGCACAGCTCGAAGAGCACGAGGGTGTTGCTTCCTTGGACCTGGGAGTTGACGATTATATTCATAGGCATACAGATAAAGATGGTGAAAGTGTCGAAGAAATTCCCGAATGCAGAGTCATTCTCAGTGTGAGTCGTCGTGCCCTCTATGGTCCTTACTTTTTCATCTTCTTATCGCGTTTGACCCTAATCGGACGTACATTCAATGCAAGGGTCACTGACTAAACCCTTTGGTGCACCACACACATAGATTGACGTACAGATAGCTGCATATCATCTCGTCGACCACATTGAGTGGGATCTTCTTTCTCCGCTGACACCGGAGGCATTTTCCCAACAACTCTGTTCTGAACTTGGGCTTTCTGGAGAGGCGGTCCCACTCATTGCACATGCAGTACATGAAGAGCTCATAAAACATAAAAAAGACGCGATTGAATGGGGTGTCATAGCAGGAGAACGCGAATCAGCATCTACTACGACGGAAGGGCCAACAACAGGGACGAGTACTTTAGTGGGAGGTGGGCCTGTGGTTATGAAAGACAAGACAGGTCTCGGTCTAGGTGGATGGGGACGAACACCAAAAGACGGGAGAGGTCCGAAAACCCTGAAGAGTGTGTGGAGGGAGTGGTCAGAAGCCGAGGAGTTCAGGACACGGTTTGAGGTGCTCAGCGCGGAGGAAGTAGAGAGGAGGGAGATTGAGAAAGAAAGGGCGAGCAGGTGGGTTACTCCGTCCCACGAAATATGTGAGATTCCGCGGTCTGCTGAACTCGGTGATCCATAGGCGTTTGCGTAGGGAGACATCGAAGTTCCAAACAACACGGACACGGCGGCGATGAGCACATGTGACGCAACAAGTGCCACCATCAGCACTGGCGCTGACTCCGAGTTCTGACCTTGCTTTCTACCAGAACTATTTTATTTCGGTATTTGTTGTAACGTCATGCCAGTGCTGCATTGATTTCCCGCCCCTGATCTCATGGCTTGCTTCGCAGTTCATCACATACTCACCAACGTGGCAACACCCAGTAGAAAGTACGCTGAGGATATTCGCAGTGAGAATACGTAATGTTTCAAGCTTTCATTTCTACAGTTGGTTTCCGCTTTTTTGCCACTCGCTAGGTGAGGCCAAGACCCAGTTGGGAGATAAGCTGAGAAGTCGAAGACCACTAACTCAAGCTGGAAGAATGATGGAGCAGGACAAATTATCGAACCTTGACTCTGAAACTCAGCATTGCAGGCTTGTCCGGTTTTGTAGGACATCCGCGTATGTCATACAATATGCATGCGGTACAATCAGCCACCGGTGCTGAGGCCAAGCCGGTGGTGTTCGTTTACGAGCGAAAGTTGCAACGTTGAGTCCGCGCGTGGTGGAAGATTGATCATCGGACGCATGCCCGATGTACGGACGAGCGATGGAAGGTGGCTAATGGTTACGCCCCGTCTTCCATGATCAGGGTGGAGTATGATGAGCGAACGTCAAACGAGGGATGGTTACGGAACGAGCGGAATTCTTTCCCTTATTCCAATAACAACAACGGCGCCACTGAACGTACGGCTTGCGGGTGCCAACGCCTTGGTTTGTACATTTTATTGTTCTCGACGTCTTACCCCACCTCTGACGTGCCTACAAATACCCCGCGAACATACTCCATTTGATACAGGGCTGGAGGCGGTCCTCGCCGCCGGATCTCGTAGGGAACAGCGGTCGGTGACGTGGACGCAAGGTCTGACGCGCCCTGACTGAACTGGAAGCGAAGGGCGGTGATGGGTCATCATGCTGATTCAAATGCGGTGGTGCTCGGGTTATCGTATTGGCTATGATTCGCCAAATTCCTCGGCGCTCCCTCCTTCCTAAGCTGGAGTACTAGTCTTTTGTCTCCTTCACTTTTCTGACCGGCGAGTCAGAGCTGTTTCGCACACGCAGTTTGACTACATTCTTGGGGTAGTGACAAGCGCGGAGCCGGGTCAAGATGCTATACATACAGCATGTGTTCAACCGAGGGACGTGGAATGGAAGACTGGTTGCGAATTTTCCAGTCGGGGAGTACTTATCGTCACCCAACTGCGGGGGCAATATACAGCATTCGACATTTGATTTTGCCACTCGGCTCACTCCGCGGATCTCGCTGCCTACAACCTTCGAGACGCGGCAGCGGTGCTGTACGAGTCATTGTGGGGGTCGCTGATATGTACCGCAGGCGTCCCCCTGGCACGGACCCCGTGGCTAATAATGCGGGCTCGCGAGCTAGGCTAATGAGAGGTTGCAACTTGCAGATAGCATACCGACGAGTAGTGTCGTTTTTGATCGCAGGCGCTCGTGCACGTTTCATATATATCACATGCAGGGACGGGACACGGTGGGTGCATCAACTCCATTCTACGTTCTGGAGATTCCAGGAGCCGTCCCCAAGGCCCTGGAAGTTGCCCTGGAGAAACCAGTGTAAGTGATACGTTTCGATCACGCAGCTGGGTATGAGGTGCGAGCTGTTTCCGTTCCGAATTTCGCCGTAGGCCGTGCTTGTAAAAGCCAGAGAATGATATCGTCGGTAATATTATTTATAATTCTTCCTGTGGTCGACGGGTCTGGTCCCGCCTATTATTGGAACGACCGAGCCCGATCTTTGTGGCGCTTGCAATCTGTACAAAGATCAACGGGAAAAGGATGAAACAGAGATATCATGGCAGTCTGGGAGGAGTATGCACCGTGCTGTGGTTGCCGAGCGTGTCAAGCTTACGAGCACACCGCGATGAGCGCGCTGGCAACGAGGCAGATTGAATGGGGAAGCAGACGGATTACCCAGGTGGCTGATCCCAAAGGCAACCCTCAAGGGACGAGAGTGCGAAACCGGGAATCGCGGCGGACAAGTATCGCAGCGCCGTGAAACGCTGACTATTCCGGGGTGAAGCCGTAGCTGTCCTATCAACCGTATCAGATGGCACTATCAGTATGGTGCGAATCCGCCGCTCACATGACAGCATCACACACGGCCCGTCACGACTGGCGGTCGCGGGGGAAGGCTGGACACGGACGAGGAACTTGTCTCAGGTGTCATGGATGGTCGGTTAGGAAAAAGATGAGGGTCGGACCCGGGTCGGACGAGTTCGGACGGGTTCGGACAGCCACGTCAAGTGGCCGGCAACGCTGGAGGCACAAAGCAATGGAGAACGTCATGCACGGCCTGCGCAATCGATCAGCAGGCGAGGGCGGCGAGGTATGGAGTGCGTCACGTTGGCGCCTTAGTAGTGATCTTCGGACGAGGCGCAAGTGACGCACGCCACGGAGGACACATATGGGACTTGTCTGATCCCGCCTTGACAAGGTCTAGGCTGGGGTAATCTAGATGAGCGAAGATAAGGTACATGCAATGCGGGGAAAGGATGGAAGGGAATTACATAATTTTATTTTGTGATTATTTTGTAATTGTGCTCGGCAATTCCCAACGTCGGACCGATACGGGCGCGGAGCCGGGCAGGATGGGGGCACGCCTGTTCCCGTCGCCATCACCGTCCCCGACAGCGAGGACGACCCTTGGCCATCGTGTGCCCCAGCCCGCTCGGTGTAGTGGGTCATTCTCCTGCCCCATCCACATCCCCGAGGGTATCGTTCGAGCTGCGCACAGCTTCGCCGTCCCTTTTACGACACTCTTGTCACCGCTTCCCAGCGCAACGTGTCCCATCTTGTCCCCCTTTCCTTTCCCCCCCAACGTCCTGAACGAGTCCTCGATTAACTGGGCCCGGTCTTACCCCGGACTTATCCCTTCGCAACCCTCGCTGCTTCTTCACAACTCTCCGCTCCCCCTTGACGTCTATAGATTCCTATCTCATACCTGCAAGCACGCCGTAATATCACACACCACCCGTCTTCCTCTCCCGCCTTCGATTCTCCTTCCTCAACAGGTCGTATGCTCCTTTGATAAACCTCCAACCCCCTCCCTCAAACATATCGCCTTTTCACCCCACCTCTTTCTTCACCGTGTGTCCCCCCCTCCCTCAGGGTCCCCCTCCCATGTGTACTTATATCTCTCCCCTCCAGTCCACCCCCTTCCCTTTCGCCGCTACCTTCCCTGCCCTCATTTCCATGGAGCCCCCCGCACCTCCCCCCGCAACTCAGGACAAGGCTACTCCACGTCCATACAAGTGTCCCTATCCCCTCTGCGGTCGCGCTTTCAGCAGACTCGAACACCAGGTCCGTCCCTTACGTCCCCTTCCCTCCTCTCTGACTCACGATACGCTCCATCAGACTCGTCACATTCGTACGCACACAGGGGAAAAACCTTTTATCTGCACCTTCCCGTCCTGCGAGAAGCGTTTTTCTCGCTCAGACGAGCTCACGCGACATTCCCGCATACACAACAACGACCACAGCACCGCCAACGTCTCCACACACGCCGCGAAAGGCAAACCAAAGGCCAAGTCCGAGAACAGCATTCCCGATGACCTCGAATCTGGCATCAGTCTCCATTCCTTCCCTCGACCTGATGTTCGCATCCAGGAAGCTTCGACCATCAGAGTGAAGAAGAAAGCGAGAAGTCGAGCGAACAGCGATGACGAGGTACGCTGCTTTCGACTTCCTTCCCCAAACACCCCATCTTCGGCCCTCCCCAACTTACATAACGCTCTAACCGCTTCAACCCTGCAGGGGGAATCTTACGCCCGACCCACCTCTCTCGGCTCATATGAGGCATCTCACCACCCTCGGCGGCCACAAACACAAGCACCGCTTGCAAATCCTTCCGCATTTTCTACGCTGTCTAGCGTCGCGATGGATGAACTTTATGCCCTTGAACGTGAAGAAGCCCTAAGACGTGCCGAATATGAAGCTCGCCATGCAGAGGCCCTCCGTCGCGCCGAGTATGAGGCCCGTAATGCAGAGGTCATCTACTTCCGCGGACGTTCGAGCAAGAGTGCCACTACGAGTCCAGTTTCGACACCATATCACAGCGGTCTGTCCCTGAAAGCAACAAGTGCCGACGCTGGCTATATGGGTGCAAGAGATTGGCCCTCCGAAGAAGACGCAGGCAGGTTCGACAAGTTGAACTCCACCAAAAGGAGAATGAGTGGCCCTGTTTGGCAAATGACGCCGATGGCGCAGGATGCCCGTCCAATATTGGACTCGTCGCGTTCTGCTGCTATCGTCCCTGAAGCGGCGAATGGTCGAATAGCAGGCTTTGGCTCTGGCAATCCTCTTCATCAGTTACACTCGTCTCACCCGCCCGTGTACCGTCACCTCGCGACTCCCGAAGACTCTCCTTCACCTTTGAGCTCTGACTCGGATTCCCTCCCACCTCATCACGCCGCACAGAACGCACCACATCCGCCATTCGCACGATCCCGTGCGTCACACCCAGCTCCGAGTACGTCTGCCGAGATTTCACCAAAAGGAGTGTCGGCTATCAAGCCTGAGTTCGCGTTTACACCCTCCGCAAGCCCGTTCCTCGGGCCACTTCGCACGCTCAACCTCCAGTCGACGAATCCGTCGCGAGCGCCATCCCCTATATTACTGCCGCCTGCGCATGGTCACATAGCAAACGATGCGCCTGTCAGCCCAACCGAGGGGCACGGTCTTCGTCAGCGATCTAGGGGGTCTAGCGTTGTTGGAAGTCCGCCAGGTCCGAAGGGTGTATTTGGCCCCACGTCACGCAAGAGGAGCTCGGGCGAGGTCTCCCAGATGGCCACACCGCCTCACGTACATACCTACCCAGGCCAGCTGTCGCTTGCGGCACAACCTGACCGATGTCTCTATTCTCTGCCAACGCCACAGCTCTCAAGCGGCCCCAGCAGCAGCAGTGGAAGCAGTCCTGGAAGCTTTACATATCCCTTACAGGCGGTGCGTTCGACGTTTGATACTGCACCAATAACACAAAGTCCATCAAGTTCGCGCCCCGCCTCACCTCCTCACGGTGCTGGCAGTAGTACTTCTAATGGCCACCATCTTGTTCATTCAGTGCACGTCGCATTCGGTATGACCCCTATCAGTGCGTCAGGACCTGCTCGCAATACGTCGTGGCCATCCACCAAACCTCCGAGAGTAAACGAGTCCAGCGCCGCTATCATTTCGCATACCTTACCATCAGCTTCGGTTCCCGTTTCTCGTTCGGGCTCTCCACCAATCACGTTGCCACCTCTAAAACTCAAGTCGACGTCTCTCAAAGAGCCGTCGAGTTTCGGCAACGATCCAAACGGTTCGGACGACGAAGGGGCTCCAGAGAAGAACGCATGTAAGGTCGAACTCCCTGGTTTTCGGGAGTTTGAGGCTGCTACACGTGCCACCCGGTGACCAACCATGTATACGTTCAATCAATTTCTCTGACACCTTGGCTCGCCTTCACCTCGTGTCTTAATTATGTTTCATCCATCGCTCTGTGGAACACTATATCCTATTGATCACTTTCTACTGTTCCCGTCGCACCGATCATTCCCCTGCCTGTTCTTCATGCAATGATTCTTCAATCTCTTCTCCTTGACATAGAACTCACCCTTAGATCGTCCATATCCAGCTGTGTTTCTTTCGCATAGATGCGTCACGTATATAAGGATCAGGCATCTTGAAGACGTATTTTATGTAGTCCTAATATTTCGTGTATCTACTCCTCGGCCCGCATTTGCTTTGTCAATGGCTTGTACGCCAAATACAGGATTGTATCTTTGCGGAATTTTTTTATGACGTGGTTCTCGATGGTGAGGAGGGGTCAAATGCAAGCTGCGACGAACGTGCTGGGCTGATCGGTAAGGCTGATCCACCTGAACTCCGACTCGATGAATGAGTTAATTCACAACCACTGCTGCAGCCACTCTGTCAGTGGTACAGGTCCCATATGCACTCCCGTAGCTCGCATTCAATCCACATGGACAATCTAACCTCGAATAGCATCGCTCGAATGAGGAGAGACATTTTACTGAGAACGTGCGCCAGTGGCTTTCCGTTCTCCAGGTATGCAAATTAATCCACGTCACTCCGTGACGGCGCGCCAAAAGTCCCGCAACTTACTGACAGGAAATTGACGGCGCACAAGTCCTGCGTGAATAGTCTTTCCTTCTCCCGGAATGGCGGGAGATGGCTGGCCAGTGCGGGGGATGGTAAATCCGTCGATGCTTAGCTCCACGAGCTGACCGTGCAAACGCAATTTCTGCCAAGATTTTCGTGTCCAACTTTGGGACTTCAATCAAGATGATGTGAGATGCCCCTCCCAAACCTACGCAGGGCCTGCCGTCAGTACTCGTCTCCTCGGAGATAACTCTGCTGCTCATCGAGCGCGATAACGACTTGTAGGGCAACGTGCTATCGCTGGACTTTTCCGCAACCAATCAATATCTTATAAGGTCCGCAAATGATTCGTCCTTACTCCTATGATCTGTTTCCGATGTTCTTAGCGGCGGCGCAGACAGTCTTATACTAAGATTTGACATATCGAGACTACCGGATTGTTCCGGATGGGGAACACGGTCTGTTCAGGATGTTTATCGACGCCATGATGTGAGGTCTTGTCATGCCATGCTTCTATCAGCCATATCAACCCAATCACGATGCATGATACATATAGGACAGTGTGCGGAGCGTGAGCGCACATCCTCATCAGGACGAAGTATTCCTCAGCGCAAGGTGGGCACCATGATGTTTTAAGTTCATGAATTTGCATTTATCGATTCTTTGATCGTTACCGTGGGCCTAGTGAAGACGGGAAGATCATCCTCCATGATGCACGTGTTGATAGGAGGCTGTCATATGCGCAGGAAACCGTTCAACACGCAACAGAATTTACTGGTGTACAAACACATCCCAGCATGGAGCATATCTTTGCCACCAGCGACTCACACGGACAAGTGTGTCTTCGTGACACCCGGACGGCGTTTGGCCCATTATCTTGCAGGTCCAATGAAGGGATTGTACTCAATGTGAGCGTTTCGAGACCGCTCGTTTCCACGATCCGTCGGCTGATTCGTCCTCATAGTACAACACGAAATTGTCAAAACGGTCTTTGAGCTATCTGAGCAACCCCGAAAGTAGTAGTATTACTTTCGATCGCAATGGTCAGCACCGATTGCGCCACTTACTAATGCATCCGTGAACTCGAGTTCAACTTTTTGTCCAGGAAGCAAATTGGCGGTGACGAATCTTGTGAGTCTTCGTTTCAAAAGTAGATGTGCTGTATTCGGAGTCCCCGGATAGCATTGGTTTCCAACCATCTATGGTGTTTCGGATCCTCATCCACTTGCTGTTCTGACCGGCAAGAATAATCCCGACGGATCACCCGTCAATTTCGGAGAAAGAACGTACTCTAACTCATGTACCATGAAGGTGACATTCGTTCTCAGAGTCTGTTTTCCCTGCTTCTTGACGTAACTAGTCAGGAGCATTCGGCGGACCTGGCATTAACGAAGATATCCTCTACGGTGCAGGATCTGATGACTTCAGGGGCTACGTATGGAAAATACCCGAACTCTGCACACTTTTGGGGTTCAGGAAAGAGATTAATGTGGATGAATGGATGTCACATCAATGGACTGGTGCCTGTGGTGAGTTCATCGGTATCCCAAAGGTACCATAATTTCGGTTCATGTCTCCCTGTCCACAGCTTACGCGGAAAGCCAATGGGCAACACGGTACATGCCACTTCAAATTGACACGCCACTCTGTCGATTAAGTGGTCAGTTGAATGATCGGAACGAACTCTGCATGTGCGCCTGACCTCGTTTTGTTAGGGCATAGGTCCATCGTGAATGCCGTTGCAATGCATCCGTCACTGCTCCACATTGTCACATCTGGCATCGAACGTCATGTGTTCTTGCACAGCCCGACGCCGGTTTCCCCGGTAGTTCCTGAGCTGTCGACAACGCCTCTCGAAACAAGAAGGATAGGAGACCAACCCTTTCAAGACTTGGTTCGTTACCAGAGAGCACTGGTGCTAGGCCGACAGCCGATATCGTATGAGGAACTTGACGAAGCAGGTGACGAGGAGGAGGCGATATCCCTGTTTGATCAGTAAGCCGTATTGATCGATCATCAAGGGGGTTCCTCACGAGGAGACATACACAGCATTTTGAGAGAAGAAGGCGGAGGAGACGTGTTTACACTGCGGCATTGGGCCGGCAACGAGGACTCTGATGCTGAAGATGATCGCCTCGCGGTTAATATGACGGACTCCCCGACTTCATCGGAATCTATTGAATAGGTGACGGTCGTACAGGCTTTCTCGTGCTGTAGATTGCGCCGTAGATGGAGTGCAGTCAACCCTAAGACCTGATGTTCGACTCGTTTACCGCATTCGTATGACCGTCTCGCGTCCACCTCATTCACGTCTTTTACAGCAGTCTATATTCCAGGTTGCGCGAGACGCCCATTAGCGCTTATGCTGTGGATACACGTGTCCCGCTATCATGATCATCATGGGACTCACCTCTCGGATTAGGCTCCATCTCAGCGAACACCATGTCGGCCCTCCTCACAAGGCAAACCAGAGTTGAGATCAAGGAATACAACATTGCCGTCCTAAGCCACCCAGAGGTAGACATGAAGTCGATGATCGACAGCCATTGCGATGTAACGATCGAACTGTCGCTCAGCTTGAAGCGAACAAGGTGTATGCACAAGATCCTGCATGGGAAGGCGCTGGGAAAGCAGTAGGCGTGAAGATGTGGCGCGTCGAGCAGTGCGAATTGATAGACCGGCCAGATCGAAGTCCACACGTTTACAGAGCGCACGAGGGGTACGGATATTTCTACAACGAAGATGCATATGTGGTATTATATGTAAAGTCTTTCCTCAGTCCTTACTTTCTCATTGACTGACAGATTTGATGCTCTACACTAGACGTACAAGAAGACAGATAGCAGAAGAGAGCCATTCTCCTATGACATTCACTATTGGATAGGCCACAAAGCTACGCGGGGCGACATTGTGACTGCCGCATCTAAAAGCGTTGAGCTCGACGAACTGAGTTCTCATCGGCATTTATCAAATCGATCGAAGTGGTCATGCATGAACGCCACAAATAGATCTGGGAAAGTGGGCGGTCCAGTACTGCGAAGCGCAAGGCCACGAATCCGAGCGCTTTCTTGCACTCTTTCCTACTTTCACGGTCTTCAGAGGAAGCAAATGTACGCAGTGGCACCACCCTGCTCCCTGTCTTGCCCGAGGAGTCAGGAGGATCTACAGAATGTGGACGACGACGCACAAAATTCATAAAGAATTCTGTGAACTCAACGAGAATGAAAAACAAACCATCTCGTACGAGGTCTCCTTTGATGATCTCGAGATTGAACAGGGTGGCGTCTACGTCTACGATTCGAGCAACAAGATCGCGCTGTTTTGCTCCAAAGCTGGTCTTGCCTGGGAACGCTTCTGGGTCGGCGAGATGATGATGCACATTGGGTATACGAGGACCGGGTTCCAGAAGAACTTTGCCCACTATAGTTGGTCCAATGCTTTCTTCGATGGGGCGTCACTGAACCCCCACGTATAGACGAGGACACTCGAGGAGATCAGGATTTCATGGCACTCATCGGGGTCGAGAAAGTGACTCCCCTTCATTCCCGCGTGTACGATCACACTGTGGGTCCGCCAGCCAAGTTGTACCGCCTTAGCCAGACCGTGCCCCAGTTGGGATATTCTGTAGTTAGTTCGCCTTTCGTGCTTGAAGCGTTGGATTCCAAGGACGTCTACATTCTTGACGACTACGGGAACGCACGTGATTCTGCCGTGTAAGTATGGGTCGGTAAAGACGTCGCCGATGCCAAAGCCCGTATCGCGCTCGCGAACGGGGAGGTATACCTGATGGAAAAGCGGGTCAGCGAAGGACCGCAGGTTTCGTTGTCGGTGCCCGTCGTCAGGATAAGGCAGGGCCAAGAAATGCCTTGGTTCATCAAAGCGTTGGGTTCTGAGGTGAAGAATTGATGACATGCGACTGCGAGGGATTTCATCTCACGATTAGCTTGGTGCCTGTCTCAGTCCGATTTATGCCATGGCTGTGTTTTATCGGCTTGAATGACAGTTATTTGTGTACATGTCATTACACTAATGGACATCAACGAGCGTGGTATGTTCAGTAACACTGAGGGTATAGTACCCCAGAAGAAAGTAAGTGTCCTGATAGCGTCCAAGAGGTGAAAAAAAGGTAGGGAACAAAATAGTGGTTTTAATTCGCGTGCGACGTCATCTTGCCAGGCACAAATTGGGGGGCATAGCCAGGCGGAGCGCCAGGTGCCATATGCATATCATACGCAGCATGCGGTGAGGGCTCATGGATCGGCCGGTAACTTTGCCCTGCCCACGCAGTACTAGGTAACAAGGTGGTTTTGTTGGTGCGGCGGCGGCGACAGCAGCAGGCTACACATGCGATGACCAACAAGAGAGCGCCGATAGCAGCAACCAAGATGATCAGCCATAGCGATGACTTCAAGTACCTGGAACGCGACCCGCGGCTGGCACTGAATTGGTTGCCCTCGCCTCCCGAGGTATCAGCACTGCCACTGCGAGCCTTAGCAAAATCTTGTGCCGCTTCAGTTGCATTTGTGATCGGGAGGAGCTGTATGTAAGCCGTGTCCGTTGACGGAGTGGCATCGTCTAACATGTCACCGGAGTTGATCATCAAGTACGAGTTACGCACTGGAGACAACTTGTGAGACGCATGGGTTGCAAGACAAAGTACTAGTACTTACAGAATGCCATTCCCAAAACCATGTCGAAAAAGGTTTCGTTGTCTTCTGTAATGTCGAACGAATATGGCTGGAACTGATGGAAAATCAGCAATGACTCAATGCGCACAGATGGACCACACCCACCGCACCAACACAAGTGGATTCACCATTATTCCCCGAGTTAGGTACCTCGAAATTTAGGTCGAGGGGATGGATAGGGAACTCCACCCCCCCGAAAAGAAAAGTCGCATTAACCTCTTCATTGCAGGGGAGACTCCAGATTTCTCCAATACCAGAAACGTTCGTGAAGATAGCGCCAGAGATGTTGCCATACAATGCCTGTGCGACGGAACTGTGGGCACACAATCAGAGGCTATACAAATGTACCTGATGGGCACCTACGGAGGAACTTGAGGGAATGTGAACCCTGTGTCGAAAACGACGGTTGCATTCCGAGTCTTCGCGCCGGTAACTTGAGTCTTGATCTCAATTGGCTTGCCATCGGGCCCGATAATGCCGTTGACATCAAGCAAAGTCTGCCAATGTTGGTCAGGGGAGAGGGTGACAGAGAGCCGCGGTTGGTCAAGAATATCCTTGTAATCCGTTGAAACCTCTCCGATAGCAAGGTCTCCCGGATAGCGATCGTCTGGGTCGTCCGAACGTTGGAGGAGAATGGCGATCATGGGGGATGTTGAAGAATTGGAGGTGAATATCCTGTCCAGAGGTGGGTTCGCCGCAGACGAGTTACCCAACACTCTAATGCTTGATCCAGAACTGGGTCCAAGTCCGATCAAGCCATCTGCACCACCAGCTGCATCTCCGTCTGGCGCCTCGACTGTACAAAAATGAGCCAACACGAATCAAATCAGGGTGAATAAAACTCACTAAAGAACTGCGAGTCGATAGAAAATCCGGCAAAATCGAAAGTAGCGGACATGACCTCGCCTGGTATTTGAGTATCATCAGAAAAATGTTGCTGAACAATACGTCAAGCGTCGTAGTCACCTGAAGCTGAGCCAGATGCATAAGATACATTGGCCTGATAGTTTTGAGGGACAGCGCCGGAGACAGGAGATGATACCCAAAGGTCGGAACTGGTCGATGACCAGTCGAGGACAAAATCAATAGCTGTGATCGCTCGTGACGGAGTAATACATACCTCCCGGTGTCAATAACGATGGAAACCTGTTTCCCGTTGAGAGTAGCATTAACCAAGTAGTTCATGTTCTGAGAATCACCCAATTGTGAGGAAGTTCCGGTCATAGGTGTCCTCCGATGTATACCAGAGGAGGTAGACCCGAGCCCATGTTGTCCTGAAAGCCGAAGATGGGCTGCATCGCCAGGAGCGGCGAAGGCAAGGACAAGAAGAAGTAGCGAGGAGAGCCACATCCGTAATAAGGAGAGAGAGAAAAAGAAAAGGGGATACAGCATCAAGTGAGCGTGGCTGGCACATATTATATGGGTGCAGCGTCAACTCAGCATCCCTGCAATCATTCCCTGCACAGGTAATCCCTTTCACTATTCGAAGCTGTACTGCTCAGCGCCGAGCGTTGAGTTCTCTCATTGGTCAACGAGGGACGAAAGCGACTAACTTACAGCATAACTTACTCACCATGGAGCAACCGGGTAATTGGCCGTCAGGCATCACTGCAAAGTGCCAGGGACACAGTAAGATGCCGTAAGTACTCAGTCAGTGGTCCATTGTCACAGAGACATGAGCCAGCCTTTGACGGTCTCGTTTTTCAAACGAAGTTGTCTTACATGTCTGAGGAGGGAATGACACCTGGTGATGGTGGTTGAACCTTGATTGTCGCATCGGAGTGAGTTGTGTGTGCCCTGTTACCACTCGGGGTCTTTTCGGTTAAATTCCTGAGAAGTTCGTCAGGTACCTGTAATTTCGTACTCATGTAGTAAGGATGGACCCCAAAAGCCTATAAACCATGCAAAACAAATACGAAAAAAAAACATCACGTGATAACGTAAACGAAGATATATAAACCTGGCACTTCTCACTCGAGTCCCTCATCCCTTCCCCACCTTCGTCGTCGTCGTTCCCCTCAGAACTGAGGTGTTGCTTGTCGATTGTTTATACTACCGATCTACCTCTATGGTCTCTATCTCGTGCAAACTTTGATGTGTGCTCGAAGCGAGGTACGTGTGAATGCCTTCTCGCATCCATCACATACTTCAATTAGTCCCTCAACCTTGTTTTTATCAACTCCAAAACCCTGCTGTAAACTTGTCAAGATATCTGCTTCGTAGGTGTTTGTCATCCGCTGCTCTGTGCCACTGATCGTCGAACTACTAGGTAATCCTGCTGTACTTGGCTGTCGTGATATTCTCCTTTGCATGATCACCTTCCGCCGTTGTGTGGAGGGTGATAGAGCCTGTCCAGGCACCTGCTGCTTCGTGTATGGTGTCAAACCTATCATGTCATCAGTCTATGCATATAAAATATGAAGTATTTTAAACGTACTTGAACAGTGTTGTGGGTACCCGACTTTGTTGGGTATACGGCTTCGCAGCTGTGTAACACCAGGATAGTGTGATCTATGGATTCTGAAGTAATTTACAAAAAAGGGAGCCTGTAGAGTAAGCAATGTAGGGTTGGTCTGAACTTGTTCTGTCCAGGCATTGATGATTTTCCGGAGATCAGGTTCCCCACCTATGTGAGTGAGAAAGATGATGATATAAGTAGATGGTAGCTTACGATGGCTAGTTGGCAATTTATTATATGATGACTCGAACAGAGTCATCTCGCAGATGTTATTCAAGTTAACTGTCAGTGTGTATAGTCAGTACTGATGTGCAACAACGATGCCAGAAATATATATACGGTAGAAGCCACAATGGCTCTCAGCGTGATGGCAACGCACGATCATGTGGCCCGTCATGTACTCGCTGATGAAATGAGCAGGGATTGGCTGACTCGATGTAAGTGCGCAGAAGCACTCAAGGATGAGACCACGCCGCTCCATCCATTCAAATAATCCACCGGGTGCAATACGAGCACCTTGTGGGCTCAGAGGACTTGGAAAATCATGGCATGAGTGATGTATTTGATGAACGTGACAAAAAAAACTTACTATGCGATTGTAACAAGCCGCCCAATGTCACGTGAATATACGACCAGATTGTTGCTCAAACGTTGGGCAACGATGTACGGATGGTAGCGCTGGTTGACAGATGGGACATTGGGAACATCAAGGGAGGCAACAGGAAGCGCAGGGAGACGTTCTGCAGGCATTTCGAAAGAATAAATCTGAAGGGATGAATATCTGAAAGGGGGGATATGGACTTACCTGCTCTGTGTTCTGGCATGCCTTATATATGTGTCCAAGGTCCGAGGAGGAATGAGACTACTTTCCGTATCGCCGCACGATTGAATTGAGTGGCGACCGAGCATTTTGAAACTCACCGATTACGACCACACATTTCTGCCGTGATTCAAAATGAGTGAACTCACCGAAAATGTGAGATTTGGAGCACTTGAACATGCTGCTCAGTGTTGCACGTAGATTCAATCATACACACCTTAAAACTAAGTACTCTGGCTGGCACAACTGCGCAACAAGACAGAAATGCTACCTTGAGTTAGATCCGTGATCTTAAACACCGAAATTGGCCCTTGACATTGCCAAGACCTCCTGCCATTCAGAACAGCCGATTTTGACATGTTGAAATGTGCTGGGGGGGTTTTCGGCGAAATGCACCACATAGTTCTTGATGGGTGTGGTTTTGAAGTCTCTCAAAGATCTCAATGCATCGATGCAATTTGAATTTGTGTGATACTTGCTCATTGTTGAACACTAGGACAGGAATGGGGGGACCGCACGCAATGTTTAGTGTTCATGAAGATGGCGGTGAACTATGCAAATGTCAACATGTTCCAAAAGAGGAAAATTGGCCGGTGTACATTCACTATCGATATCGCACTGTGACCCCCACTTACTGGAGGGTGTTTTCAGGCCCAGGATACATATATAAGATGCCAGTGAGTGATGCCCTTGACATCGAGACCATGGATGCCCACCTTTTACCCTCTCAACTCGAAGCTTTTCACATAGCGCAAGCTGTCTTAGTATCTGCGGGCTTAACACCCATCTCTTTCTCTTCTCTCCAGACGCCATCTACTTCACGCTTGACCACGCCACATACGCTGTCTGATATGCTGGCACTGACGACCCCTGCTCCCACTGTCATCTCTGCACGCTATAGTCCCCATCGCTCCCGTGTGTTTACCAGCACTGAGGTTGCAGACCGACGCAACAGAATAACACGCGAATCATTCGCTGACCACATTGTGGAGCACCCCATTGGTGCTATTGTCGAGTATCCGGAGACTGGGGATCACACAGGTATCACTGTCGCACACGTTTTTAATGTTAACCCAACCCCAGGACACTTTGTCTGTCCATGGTCCAATTTTCAGTATTCGCTGGGAGACGGACATGGAGGACGATGCAATACGACATGCCAACTCCTCAAAGGCAAGTCCAAGCAATCTGTTTTGTGTAAAAAACTGAGAACGTCATGTAAGTACTCTATTTTCGAATATCTTCATTCTTTTTTTCATTGGATTACAGGCAAGGGTCTTAAGTTTTGCTCGTTCCGCTCAATCGAACCATCAACTCATTGGTTGGTGAGCTGGAATGAGCTAGCTCCGACCTCAGTACTACAGATGGATGCATGCACGCCACAAAATGATGCCCATGCCAAAGTATTTATGAAGACATTGGCGTTTTTCTGCGCAGTCTCTGAAAAGGGCTGTGCATTCTCATTGGCTGAGGCTGACTTAGAGACAGCAGCTGATGACTGTGATGAGGTTGCGCCTGTGCTTGTTGACAACCTGCACAACCTGCGTCATTCACGACAACATAGAAAGCGTCGAAAATGCCATGGACAGTTAGCACTTCATACTGACGAGTTTAACCAACCTTATATAGAGTAAGTTACTCCATTTTCTATGCATTGCAATCATTTTAACATTTTTTCATAGGTGCTCAAACCGGCAGCCAAACATGGAGCATGCTCACTTGCTCCTACGAAATCTTCAAGATTTCGACATTCCATACCTGCGTGCACTGCTCAACAATGATCATGAGCACTGCTGCCGCATTGAGGAGCATGCGAAATCACTTGGCATCGGACCGTTGGTACCATGTACCTTTGCTGTCTCACCATGCGAGCAAAGACAAAGCTGTCGTAAGTGGTAAAGATTATCAATAATGACTAGTTACTTATTTTTTTTCAGCCCATTGGCATCATAGTGCAGATGGCAAGCTATTGTGTGGTGCACTTTTTGACTGGGCACGAAAATGCACAGCATTCTACGACATTTTCATCCCCAATGACCTATCTGACTGTCCTCAAGTTCTTGTCGTGTCACACAACCCCCATTCACACCCTCCTCCTCTTCCTATTAAGACACCATCCTCCCTTGTTGATCTTTTTAACTCACTCCTTCTCCGGCTTGACTGGAAATTAGCTGATGCCACCCCACGCCGCATCATGCTTGACTCTGGATTTATGCAGTCCCTTCGACAGGTGATTGGTTGGACAGATCAGCATTGTGATCCGTCCCTTTCACATCTGCATCCCTCATTTGGGAACTTAGACCATGTCCGATGGCTTATTGATACGCTGCGTGCTGTGCACTTTCCATTTGGGACTGGCTTTCAAGGTGAGCTTCAAGTATCACACATATACATGTATTCATCCTTGCTAGGTGCCAAAGAGCTCAAACGTGAGCATGACCAGCTTACCCTTGATCAGCACTACCTACGCTGTGTTGAGTGCCATGATATACCCGGTGAGGGTAAATTTCGGCTTGTTATCTGTATGACAAGCCGAATGTCATCCTATCTTGTTCAGTCGAAGAGACTGTCTGTTGACATATCTTTCAAACGAGTTTGTGGATGGCAAGAGTTTGAGATTGAATGCTGGGACAATGAGCATATGCGGTGTAAGTCAAATCTACATATTAATCTTGTACTTATTTTAATGTATGTTATAGCTATTGTTACCACACATGCATTCACGACCTCTCAGTCTGCTGCTGCACATCTTATTCTGTTTCGCCGCATCTTTGCAATTGCAGCACAAGACACCGGGATTCCAGTCAAATTTCATCACATTCACAACACCGGGATTGAGACAGTTATCGCTGATGCACATTGTGGTCAAGCACTAGGTGCACATCAAGCCTAAATTCAGTTCTAATAGCTAACTTCAATTTAGGACTTGGAATGCTCTGTGTAGAGCTTTGTAAACACATTTCAGACATTTGTAGATATGAACCATTGCACCACATGTGTGATCTCAACCCATATGATCACCTGCGGCGCTTTTTCCGTGTCTGCATTGCACATTTCAAGCGCAATGTGCAGGCCCTTTCACGGGATATTAGTCCCAACGTTCTCGCTGCAATGTACAGCCTTGCCTCATCTGATGCACATCCAAACATCAAAGGGACACTTCAGACCATCCGAAGTGGTGGCCCAAAGGCACAAGGTACATCCATATCACATAGTACCAATCACATGACCTGACCAAGTGCACAGCATGGCTCAAGGACAAAGAAAGCGCAAAATTCGTACTTCCTGGCCTATATCGACCATTCAGCTTGATCCCTCAATATATATGGAAGGCATCACCTGCTACCACAAATGGGAATGAGCAATCCCACAGGAATGTTAATCGCGATGGAATAGGACTCACCCTTCTCGCTGGTATAATGCGAGGCCACCAGTGTGACATGCGGATGATCTCTAGCATAGATACACATATCAGTCATGGGATCAATCCTCGTGACACACCATCCACACACCTTTATCGGGCTAATCGATCACTCTCTCGAAAATGTGAGTACATATCTTCAATCTACATCACATTCTAAGCAAGACACAGTTCTTATTCAGCAACAACACCATAACTTACAAGCCCAATCAAGACCTGATACACCGCACGAAGTAATCACCCACCCGGAACAACCATGGGTTTCAACATACAGTAGTCTCACAGGAGCACTCGACCCCTGTAGGAAAGGACAACCAGAGATAGTTAGTAACTGCAGATTCATGGTGCAAGAGACAATGACACCCACTAGATATGATCCAAGGTACCATTTGAGTACCTTCAGTACATTGGCTGGTGCATTGGGGTGAGAGTGCGAACATATGAAAGAGATGTGGAAGACTGTCAGTTGATACGAAAATTTACAACTACAAACAAACCAAAATAGAGTCATACACAGATGGTCCGTGCACATCACAGCGAGAGTGGGGGCCAAAAGACACAACAAGTCAACAACAGTAGCAACAGGGAAGAACCACATGGCGGAGAGGGAACTGACCACACAGGACTTGGAACCTAGAGAACCAGGAGAGGGCCAGAGGTGATGACAGTGACAACAGGCTTCGAATCCAGAGGATCAATGGTGAGGGGCTGCAGTCAACAACAGCGAAAACCAATCCGACGAACAGGACTAGACCCCACTGCACAAGACAGCAAGGTCGACACCTGACATCAATAACAGCATCAACAAGAACAGCAGGGAGGCCACAGGGTGGGGGAAGGTCATGGTTGCAGAAGAAGAGTGGTCGGTTAATATAATGCAAAAATAATGTTCCAGTACAAATAATGCCAAATAGACGACGGAGTTGCCATTGGTGTACGGTGTCCTCGGTAACGTCACATGCAGGTACCTTGGTTGGTTAGCCGATAAAGGGTCCGAGTGGTAACAGGGCACGCAACACTCCATCGGAGTGGCAATGAATCCAATTATGCGGTGGGATGGCAACCCGCCACTGAACCGACAAGCATCGATCGTGGAAACGCAGGGTCGTTGCTACGCCACGCCCCAGGAGCCCGTCTCTTGTCATTGCTGCGTTATGCACTACTCATCGCCGTCCACCCAGCCATCCTCCGACGTTTTGCGTGCATGCACGTATGCACGTATGCAGACCGTCCCGTGCAGGCATGTACGCTCCATGAGGCCCGTATTATGTACCTCACACGCCGTGGCGGCGCCACCCAATCTCCCCGCTGTCAGTTGGGCACTACGACACATCTCACGGGCCACCAACCCACACTGCTCGCCCAAGTTCATCGCCCAGACTCCACTTAGCTCTCCCCTAACCCCCCCCCCCCGCTATACTCTCCGAGTCGTCCGCATGGTGACAATGGCACTTTATCGCCAGCCATCCCTGGTCCCCTTCAGCCTCCTCCTGCCCCTCAATTGACCTCCCCTTTACGTCCAAGCAAGCACTTGTTAACCACGTCATCCATCCAGAGTCGCATGAGCACCTATATTCGAGCATATGTGTGTACGCGGATCGCTACGAGAAAGAATCGAATCGAAATGCGGACACGTGCCTTGATCTCCAGTCGCATTCCTTGCATCATTCATATACGATGACTTTCCTCTCGACTTTCTAAGGAATCCTTTTATGCGTCAGGAAAGGACCTGTTCAAAGTCATCTGCACCATACACCCTGGCCTGCTTTTCTTGCACTTCCTTGACGTTTGGTGCAGTATGGCCAGTTCGCATACTGTGCAACGCTGACGAGTGCTGTCAGACCGACTGTCATCACCGACAACGACAAAGAGGCGGGCACTCGAGAGAAGACACTGTGCTCAGATGTCCTTCAAGATGATGGCCTGACGCTGCACAGCGCGGATGACGAGCAGATTAGCTGGTCGGACAGTGCGAGAGCAATGTCCACGACGTCCGCGCCTCCGTCTCTTCTTCTGCGAGCTAGTTAATACGGCGAGGAATGGTGTCACCCGATCCAATCAGCAGCTAGCGACCACTCTCGAGTTCCAAGGGCGTGTGGCCGACCTCTTTCCCTGTCCAGAAGTACACACCTGTCTCATGGAAAATGTCGCGATGACACCAACAAAAAGTGCCCTAAGCCGCAAGGGCCGTGCGTCCTCAAAAAGCTTGTGCTCATCTGTTGTGCGATCGCAAAGACTGCGCCAGTCTCTGCTCCACGCCTGTGTTGAGCATGTATCAGTGCCTTTCTACAAAACAAATCGGTCCACCAGCTCGATCCGGATACTCGCCAGATTCTAATGACAGCTTCATCCTCCTACATAACGTTTAGCATACCCGCAGCGCACTCGACACCACCATCCTACGTCCGACGGCGACAAGCCCAAAAATCCAGACCCGCGGCATGGCTCGGTGTTCCTCGCTGACTTCTGTAGTCCATACCAACACGCCAATTATCCCGGTGATTCGGCACCACCGCGCATACTCAGTGTCACATTTGTCCCTAGATCCAGTATCAACACTCATGAAGGCAATAGCAATCTACGTCACTTCTAGGGCATTAGTAACTTACCATTTTGTAGACGAGTGACAGGGAGAATAATTCGGAGGTTTAGCGTTACTGGGGAAGAGTTTGTCGCCAACCTCATACCTGTCATCCTACTCCCAACTTGGGTGAGACCCATGCTTCAAGCATAAACGTGTCCACGATCAGATGGCTGTCGGATCATGCGGTAATTGTAGTAGATACTTGTGAAGCCTTTAGTCGGGTCAGATGCATGCCCATCATATACCGGCAAAACGTCAAACATCATGTTTTATTTCGGCTATTGTGTGACTGCATGTCTGAGATCTGAAGAAATTGCGTTGGAGTTTCGAAGTAGCCAAGTAGTACAGTTTGAATCTGCAAGCCCAGGCGTGTCAACTTCAAACTTCACCCCATTTTTTCGCTTTGTTCTCCAACGTCTTAACCATTTTCCACTGAGATTATATCATAGACGCGTTCCTTCAAACCATTTATCCCTTCTTTTCTTCTGTCATTTCCACTTTCGCCGTCTCTACCCCATTTTCCCTCCGAACGCAAGACAAACCGTCACCATTTCTCGAGGCAGTCCACCAGTGGCGTAATACCCGTCGGGAACACCCAAAATGCTGTTTATTATTGTAACATTTCCATTGGGGGTCGGGAGGTACCCGTCCTGTTGGATACTGGGAGGTACTGTACCATCTCCTGCTCTCCTATGGCGTAGTCCAATCATGACCGTCAACAGCTCTGATCTATGGGTCACCGGCTCTGTACCCGGTGCGAAGGATACCGGCAACTCCCTAACATTGTCCTATGCCATTGGCAAACTATCTGGTACGCCTTGTCTTCCTCGTCTGGCCACCGTCCTAACGCTTGCGGTGCAAAGGTAATGTCTACACTGCTCCGTTCCAATTTGACGGTTACACTGTCTAAGACTAGGCATTTCGTCAGTGAGCTTCTTTCCATCTTCCTATTTAAGCTCATTCCATCATACAGTCGTTGCCGCCGATTCGCCATCTTTCTCGACGAAATCAGCAAATCAAGTACTGTTCCTGGCATGCGTTGTACCACGGGCCTTAGACTCTTGAAAGCTTGATTCATGCCTTGGGCCTTACTAGTTGGACGTACATCACGTGGCTCCTGTTGCCGCAGCCGCAGCCCATCACGTTCGTCGTCGACGAGGACGTGGCAGACCTCCACCACCATATCAACGAGGACGCAGCGGCGTGACCAGCGCCACCACAAAGGCGACGATGGCGGGGACGCACCAGCGTGACCACCACCACATCGACGACCGTGGCGGCCACTACGACGAAGATGACCACGATGGCACGCACCGACGTGACCGGCGCCGCAATGACGACAACGTGGCGGGATGGTGGCTACCACCACAGAGACCGTGACGATGGTGATGATGCACCAGCGTGGCGGCCACCACCGCGAAGAGGGCGATGGTGACAGTACTACCACTCGCTATCGACTCGCCCCCGACTCCCGTCGCTGTCTGCCGTTTTAACGGCGTCGAGACGAGCGCCACCGCTCGTACGCCGTCTGCTCCCCTACCACTCCCGTCGCCACCTGCCGTGAAAACGGCATCAACGGCTTGTGTTCGACGCCGTCCGCTCGCCTTCAACTTCCACCACTACTTGCTGTTCAAACGGCGTCGAAACGAGCCACCACCCACTCGCCCTTGACGCCTACCACCGCTTGCCGTTCAAACGGCGTCAAAACGAGTGTCACCGGTCATTTTTAATGCCGTCTGCTCTTCCTGGATACCAACCGCCGCCTGCCGTCCGCTCGCCATCGACACAACCCCGCGTGCTCTAGCTCCTCAACCATTCGGACGGTGTCGAAACGAGCGCAACTGCTCGCCATCGACACCGCCCGCGTACTCCTCGACTCCCACCACCACACACTGTTCGAACGGTGTCAGAAACGAGCGTCACCGCTTGTTCTGGGTGTCCTCCGCTTCCTTTCGGTACCGCCCATGTTCGGTCATCCGCTTGCCTTCAACACCGCACACATGCCCCGCCACCTGCCACTTAAGTGGCATCGACGTGAGCACCACTGCTCGTTGTCAGTGTCATCTACTTGCTCTCGCCGCCATCTACTTGCTCTCGCTGCTATCCACTGGCTTTCGATGCCATCCATTGCCCTTGATGCCCACTGCTACATGCTACTTAAACAGTGTGCTCCCTATATTGTCCAAGATTCGTTTCAATATGAACAAGGTGCAGACAAAATATATACAGATGTTCAATGGTTACTGATACAGAGGTTGTACACACTTAGGTTGATCACCTGGAAGTTACACTTCTGAGTCTGTTGAGAGGGAAGAAAGAGAGGATAGTGACTCAGAGCTGGAAGATTCAAGAAGCTCATTGGAATTATAAGATGTTGAATCATCTGACCTCTAGAGGCAAGGTCAGTCAAAAAGAACCTGGTAAGGAAATAAAGACCACTCACAAAATACTTGGTAGATGATGGTGGGTTGAGAGTGGCATATCCAACAGGAACTCGGATGTTCTTATTGGATGGATGAACCAACTTGCCAGCATGTGACTTTGATACCTTGAATGACTGTTCCTCACTGAAGCCAACAAAAATGACCCTCCATGCCAGCCTCTCTGCAGATGGGCAAAGGTTTAGTAGCTCATTGAGGCCATTTTGTGGGCTTGAATGCTTTTCAGCTAGGGTTGCCTGGATAGCATATACTTCATTTCCAATGAAGAGGGCACCATCAATCCCAGGGAAATTTGTCTGGTCAGGAATCCAATAGAAGGGGGGTTTCTTCTTCTGTAGAGCATCTCTAGAGGATACCTGCTCTGTAACTGCATGCAAAGTACCAGGCAGTGAATCTCTGCCCATTGCACCTGACTCTTGGGTGTGCCATTTAACTTTGATCTCTGCCTCTCCAGAGATAAAAAGAGAGTGGCACCAGGATTCAAAGATAATGCTGCCAGCAGAACGAGTGGGAGAGTAGCTATGCAGGATATTGAAGAAAGCAGCCTTGACAGATTGGTTATGCTGACCAACAGCCTTCCCCAACAAATCAATGATTTGCAGAGTGGGGATATAGACAACTGGCCGAAGTCGGTTGAAGTTTCCACCATTCCATTCAGGCCGAGAAGGTCTGATAAAAAAGATATCTGATGGACCCAGATCACGGAGCTGGAGTGCTTTCAAGGCAGGGATATGTGTAGGGGCAGCTACAACAGCACTGACAGCATTGCCAGTGATGTCCTCTTCAAATGAATGGGGGGATCGCATAATGGTTAACAGGGTGCGTGGAACACCTCCCCACAAATCTGCAAGAGTGACCAGCTGCTTGACATGGTGTCCAAAAAGAGACCTAATGAAGTTGACTTTAGCGGCCATGAGTTAAAGCCACATATCACATACGCAAAGTCACCAATCTCCTTGTTAGACCAGATATCCATGATATATAGACATACTCCAAATTGTTTGGTCCACTCCTTCCAGCGATGTGGGCAAGGAGAGGTAGTTTGAAAGACACGAGCACCAACAGTCCTTGAAAATACTGCAGCTGGGGTGATGACATCAGAGTTTGAATCAGAGAGTGCCCATAAATCTTCCAAGTCATCTGGCAGTGGTGTTGAAGTTGGGAAAATTGCAATATTCCGATCTGTAAAGAGTGCATAGGACCCAGTATCAATCTGAAAAGCTACTGGTTTCCTTTTCTGGAGGCACCTAATAAGAGCATAAAGGAGAAAACAAGTCTTCCCTGTTCACTCAGGATAGTATGATGTTGCAATCTCCAAAAACCCAAAATGACTGCTTACCAATGCCTGGTTGACCTGTGATGCAGGCTCCATTAACATAATTCCCCTCTGACCCAGAGTCAAATGCTTGCATTGCAAGAACATATTCATCTCGCACAAGCAACTTCTTTTGCTGCTTAAATTGTGGGCAAAGGATGGCAATAGCCTTGGAATGACTACTGAGGTCTAGATAGTCAATAGTGTTTTCTGAGTCTTCATAGACGTAGTGCAGCTTCTGCCTAAGCCCAGAAACTGAAGAAGCAAATGCATGTAATGCATCTAGACTTTGTTGGTTGTACTGGAAAGGATGGTGAAAGACTGTGTTGGAAACAGGCAATTGGGTATGGGACAAAGGACTAGGAGGTGCTATATCACAAAATTAGTTCGAATTCAGGAGTATGTTCAATGAGTTAATGGATTTACCTATTGAGGATGGGTGGGTGCTTGGACCACTGATAGCATTAGGATCAATCAGAAATTCTGATATGTCCACCTTTGGTGCAACTTCTCCTAGAAGTTCAAATAGGCGGGTTGCCATACCAGGAGTCTTGATATTTTGCCCTCGAGTTACTGCCTTAATGATTGCCTTCTTATATTCAAGATCAGGTTGTGGAACCACTGTCAGGGGTGGAGAAACTGGGCGGGCTGCTAGATGGTCCATGACTGAGGCAAGTGAGGGATGGTCTGAGGTCATGCTAGCGGCCACTTGGATATCACGGCTGACAGGACTAGCCATGCGTGCTTTCTTTGAAGGAGGAGTTGGAGAATGTTGGAGACTGCGTCGCATGACTGGGTAAGCTTGTTGAGGATGAATGGTTTGGAGAAGTGGTAAAAGGGGCTAAAAAATCTACACTGCCACAACGCAAGGGTGACAATGTCACACGTCACATCTTATTATATGTCGCACAATACAGATGAGTGGACAACGACACCCAGACGCCAAACGCCATCCATACACCACACCAACGGTCGGGCCGCAGGCGACGTGGTGCTTCCGACGGCATCATCGTGGCGCCGACACCGCGCGTCGCATCTCGGACCGCCTTTGGGCGTCGTCGAAACGGCGTATGATGACCTCGCACTTGGTCGTCTTGCAAATATGCTTGGACACGCTCTTGAGGTCGTCTGAGAACAGTGTGAGACCTGCCGCGTGTTCGACCGACTCGACTGTGTGATCGTAGCATCAGTGAGGGGCATGTTAGCCGTGCCGACTGGCAAGCGGGATGGAGACGGAGATGGAACGTACCTGGGGTGATAAAACTCTCGAGCGGGGCTTCGTCAGGAATGATCGCGTTAGGGAGGACGAATGCGCCAGTGGAGACTTCAGGAGTGTCGGGGGTCGAAGGCGAGGATGGTCGAGAGGCGAGGACGACCTTGGCAAAGTGGGTCGGCACGGCGATGTTAGGCGGCGATCCAATCACCTCGTAATTCTATAATTTTTTTGGCATGCCAGGATGAGGGAATCAGGAGGGGAAGAGAAGGACTGAAAACGTACGACGCGCCACTTGCCGTCTGGGTCTTTGTGCGGAATGTACAGCGGGACGGTGAAGACATAGACGTCAGAAAACGATTGCGTAAGCCTTCTACACCAATCCTCCACATAAGCCCAGTCTATCGTGGAGAGTCAACCCGAGATTGTCGACAGGTACATGGAACGCACAATGACGGTTGAATCCTACGCCGACTTGCGGTGCGATGTTGGATAACAGGAACGTCTCGTTCATCGCGTCTTGAGAGATCTTTGCGTCTGCAGCGGGCACCCTGCTCGTCGTCGTCATCATCTCACTGACGAACGCGTCGAGAAAGGGACATACATGTGTCCCCGATCGTATCCGCTCCTAAAGTAGTCCTGTAGCTTGGCACGGAACAAGCTCGGTAACGACTCGTCTTCTGTGAAAGTCGACCTCGTCCTGTCGCCCGCTTCGTCATCCGACGCGGGGACGACGGTCGATTTGCCCAGGGAGGCGAGGGTAAGATGTTCGGCCGTCTGAAACCCGAACTCGGGTCATGGGACTGAGGAGAGGACGTATAGAGACGAAACCCACCCAAGCAGGGTGCCGTAGACGTCTGTCATACGCAGCCGTGTACGCTTTGCGCACAAGGAGATCCGGGACTGGACCTGCACGACGGGTCAATCACCCACGCTCTACCGGTGCGATGTGAAGACACCCACCTGGGTGGCCGTACTTGAGTACCGGAGAGGATGCGGGTACGGTGGCGAGGGCGGTGGATACTAGTTTCGCGTCTCCATTTCGGTCGAGGTCGATGACGGGCGGTGGTCGTGCGGGAGTAGGGACTGGTTTGCGGGAGGAAACGACTGTGGCGACGCCGCCGCCGACGAGCGCACCGACGGCGAAGCAGGCGACGTGGATGATGGACGCGTTGGGCATTAGGCGTGCGAAAGATTTTCTGGGTCGCGCAACCTACATACTTGCCTACTTCCCGCTCACTACATTTCGGCCATTGTGTGAGCGCATGTCTGAGATCTGAAGAAAGTGCGTTGGAGTTTCAAAGTAGCCAAGTAGTACAGTTTGAATCTGTAAGCCCAGGCGTGTCAACTTTACCCCATTTTTCGCTTAGTTTTCCAACATCTCAACCGTTTTACACTGACAGATTACATCGTAGATGCTTTCCTTCAAACCATCCATCCCTTCTTTTCTTCTGTCATTCTCTACCCTTTCCGCTTTCGCCGTCTCTATCCCATTTTCCCTCCGAACGCAAGACACAAACCGTCACCATTTCTCGAGGCAGTCCACCAGTGGCGTAATACCCGTCGGAAACACCCAAAATGCTGTTTATTATTGTAACATTTCCGTAGGGGAGCGGGAGGTACCCGTCCTGTTGGATACTGGGAGGTACTGTACCATCTCCTGCTCTCCTATGGCGTAGTCCAATCATGACCGTCAACAGCTCTGATCTATGGGTCACCGGCTCTGTACCCGGTGCGAAGGATACTGGCAACTCCCTAACATTGTCCTATGCCATTGGCAAACTATCTGGTACGCCTTGTCTTCCTCGTCTGGCCACCGTCCTAACGCTTGCGGTGCAAAGGTAATGTCTATACCGCTCCGTTCCAATTTGACGGTTACACTGTCCAAGACCAGGCATTTCGTCAGTGAGCTTCTTTCCATCTTCCTATTTGTGCTTATTCCGTGATACAGTTGTCGCCGCCGATTCGTCATCTTTCTCGACTAATATCCACGCCGAAGGGTTTGATGGTCTTCTTGGCCTCGGTCCAAACTCTGGCTCGTTAATATATAAGAAACTCAGCGGAGACACAGGAAACAGCGCCATGAACGGAATATTCCAGCAGAATTCTTCATCGGACAATTACATCACCTTGATGCTCAGCCGTAACGGCGACCCCGGCAGTCAAATAATTAGCCAATTCACGATATCATCCATCGTCCCTGGATTCGAAAACATATCAGCGCAGCCCAAACTTACTGTGGAGAAAGTGTACAAGCTTACAAGCAAGGACCAACACTGGCAGATATTGACAGACAAGGATGCTGGTATCATCGGTCCCGACGGACAGCCGATCACGTACAAATCGATCGTACCTAAAGCACCAAGCGGTCAATTGGTTGCCGTTTTGGATTCTGGATTCACACTGTCACAGGTTCCCCGCTCAGTGTCTGACGCCATTTACGGGCGCGTACAGGGTGCCGAGTGGTCGCCTTCAAGTCAGGCATGGCTCGTGCCTTGTGGACAGCTGATCAATGTCACGTTCAACTTTGGTGGCATATCGCTTCCAGTGAATCCGTTGGACGTGTCTTCCAGTGATTTCGGTGTGTCATTTGCGAATGGAAATACTGCTTGTCTTGGAACCGTGAGTCGTTTCAAAGAGTGTCATTCATACCTGACTCTTCGTCAGTTCCAACCTATCAGTTCAGCCTTTAGTTTACTTGGAGAGTATGACCTCATTCTCGGCATGCCATTCAGTACGAGGATTCTGTGCGGCACGCTGTAATGTTTTTCTGACCGTCGCTCTGTAGTGCGGAGCGTGTACACACTGATCAACTTTGGCGATCTAGTGAAGGGCGGTTCGAGCTCCAACAACCCTTACGTCCAACTCCTTTCGCTTACTAACGAGACCACTGCGGTCAACAACTTCATCAAGGTCCGATTGAACGGCCAGAATCTCATAAATTCCTCTCAGTATGCACTTTTACCTGCGTCCCAGCAACAGCACTCGCCCGAGACCGCGGCAGAGAAGAAGGCGGAGAAGCTGGAAAAGGTGCTCAGTCACTGGCCGTACATCCTTTTTGGATGCCTCGTCGTCCTTCTTCTCCTCATTTCTTACTGCGTTTGGCGTTGTTGCTGCAGGCGCAAACGTCAGGCAAAGAAAATGCAGCAGACAGGCCCTGCGCCAGGTAGATCGAGTATCGGACCGTATTCCCAGCTGGTGAACTCTGCGAGTACTGCGTCTCTGGCGATGAAGCCCATGAGGACACACGGGTGATATCAAGTATGGCGGGGACTGTCGAGGAATCACGTATGCCTGGAGCGGTACTAGTGTTGTTTGATTTCAGAAGCAAGCATTAGTAGCTGGCTACATGGACTTGCAGTGGATGTTGCATTCTTGCAAAGAGGATCTTTTGGATTTCTCCAAGTTACATTGATCTGTACTGTCTGCTTGCTTATCATATAGTATGTTACAAGCGCCTAAATAACTTTATTGATAAGGATTCGGAGCGTTCACAACATCGCCGCCGCAACGCACGGGATCGTCACCAGAAGTAACAACGCCACGCCGGTGCCACGCGTCCCGCGGGGATGTAGGTTTGGGTCTCTTCCAATGTTGTCATCGGCCGCTGCCAAGAGCGCGAACGGGACCGAGGTCCTTGACAGGGCCCTTGGAGTGTGGACTGGACACCGATCGCCAGCCCTGAGCGCGCATATCCTACCAGCCTGGCGTCCGAAGAAACGTCGCCCATCAATGACCCGTACGCGAGCCGTCGATTCAGATCCGTGGTCGCCCGTTGATCATCCACATGCACATGCGTCATGATGATGTCCACATGCCCCAGGTCGTGAACGCCTTCCTGGCCCGCTGGCAGGGTCACCACCTCGGTACCGCATCAACGTACCAGTCGTCATCGAGGACTGCGTCATCGTTTTTTTTCCGTCGCCTAAAACACGCGACGTCCATGACGTCGTTCGCCGCGCGCACGCGCATCGTCGCCTTGCTCGAATACGATCGCCATCGGCACGCCTGCACGTACAATTAATATACCAAGGGGTTCAACGTCAACGAGGGAAAAAAACGTGTGAGAGGCGCGAAGACCATGCGTTCTCGCAACGCCTCCGCTGCGTTTGCACTCCAGGGCCAACTTTGGTCCGACGACACGAGGCCGACGTGGTGAGGATTGGTCAGGTATCTCGGGTCGCCATGTCCAAGTCCGTGGGTGACGTGGTGAATGTGTCCCTGCGCGTGGTTCGTGGAATGGGATTCATGATTCATTTTCAGGAACGGCGGCGGCGTTTATTCCGAACCGTCGGAAGGACTGTCATGGAACCAGCGGGCTGTGTGGCATGGCGCGAGCAATGATCATTGATGGTGTGAAAAATCTCAAGGGGCGAGCAGAGGTGGTGGAATGAGGTTCATGGGCGGCGACCGTTCGTGCTTTTGCATTCGAGATACAGGAAAACCGTGAACATGGACAAACCTGAGACTGCTGAAACCTTGAATTCGCCCACCGATCGGTGGTCGTGGCGATCAGAATGCCTTGACCACACCGAAGAGGAATCCCAAAAAATTGACATAGCATAGATGAAGGTCGAACATGCTACATGCGGTTCCAATCTAATATAATGCTGGTTTGAAAGTCTTTAAAAAATGATTTACCAAAGCTCGCACATACAAATAACACGAGGAAAACAAACACCCTAAAGCTCTGCTGCATACTGTGACCTGGTCAGCATCACGTCCCAAACAAGTGGAATACAAGAGGCGACGTACGTTGGCATGTGTCGCGTCCACGGGCGGCGGCGAAGCGACCATGGTCATCGATTGTGTCCGTCGATGTACTGGCGACGCTGGAGCGGACAATGCGGCCGCCTGACCACCCTTCTTTCTCGCTGCTTCTTGACCCTCGAGCGCAGGCAGAGGGGGTTTTTGTGGCCGCGGCGTCGTCGAGGGAAAAGCGATCGGTCTTGGCGTCTCCGCAGGGGTCACCTTACCAGACTTGCGTGGCACGCTCCGAACACGTTTCGAAGTCGTTCTCTTGGCATCTTGCTGCGGCGACCTTTGGCCCTTGCGAACGGGCTCGTTCTTGGGTTCGATGAATCCGATGTCTAAAGGGAGACGGTAGCGTCAGAGCGGTCACATTCATCATCACACTTGATTACGACACCATGCCACGCACCATCCGTTTCGAGCTCCGTTTCGTGTGCGAGCTTGCAGTCACTGCCGTATTTGCACTGCCTAGCGGTAAATGCTGGACAGACTTGTCCTAGAACGCCGCTCAGAACCGAGTCAAGAATCGAACGGGCACGCGACTCACGCTGCCCGCCCATCATCACGCCACCGCCGATGACACGCCACGTTATCGGGTAGAAATCTCTGGATCTGAAGTCGTCGTACTTGTCGATTGGCTTTGGCGGTAGTTTCGCTTCGGTCGGAAAAGCCTGCTTCGAGAGGGGTTTTTTCGTACTTGCTTTAGGTTCTTGGTCATGGATGCTAAATGTACGTGTACATCGGTCAAAGGACACGGACGAAAAAATCGGTGCTTACAACGTGCACTTTTCGCCGCTCGTACATTTGCCATTCGTCGCATAAAATTTGCACGGCTTTGCTACCGCATGCATCAGCGGCGTCAAAAAAACTGGCGACTTCGGTTCGATAAAGAAAGAAAACACATACTCTTGTACGCGAGCGGTTTTTTCTTCGAATCGTCTTGCCAAGGCAAAAGTGGCGGAGAAGGGAGCGCGACTATCGAACCCTGATCGAGACGTCGGCCTGACGTCGCACGGTCCGCTCCTGACACCACGCCGTCAGTCTGGACTCCGGGAAAAATCGGATAAGTGTAACCCGGATATCCTGGAGACGAACTGGTCCCGAGGTCGCCGGGGGGACCTGCGACGCCTCGCAGGGCCCCCGGTTCCAGCCCTTCCAACCATGCGGTATCGAGGGCCTTGTGGAGTTGGTAGTCCACGCTTGGGATGGTGGACGAGGACTCGGCAGAAGAGGGGTCGCTCTTGTCATCTGGATAATCGGGGAGGTTCTCCGTTTGGCAGACGAGTCCGTACCGCGGATCAAAGGCAGGCGAAAGGGGAGGATATGGTTGCCATAGGAAAACGGGCTGCGCTGGGGAGCTCAGAGGGAGATAGACGGAGCTCTGTGCAATAGGATAATAGGCTGTCGGTCGACGTGATCAGAGTGTCATGTTTCGCGTACGGCATGCGCAGCACTCACTGTATATGTTCTCTCCTGAGTAGGCTGGATGAGAAACCGTGGGGGCTAACCTGAGTCAGCTCCCACCGAACAAACCAGGGTGTAACTTGGGACACTGACGTTCTACCCGAGCTGCGACAGAGACGTGCGCAAAGGGACAATTGGAGCCGCGCCTACAGTTGCCCGTCTGGTAGTATCGGCAGGCGGTTCGCTCCTTATGTAGGTCATGACTGCCTGTGCCCCACACGATGAGCCCCACGAGCGCATGCTCACAGCTCCTTGCCGCTCACCGTTGCACGTGGTCCAGTACCAGTCTTCGTGAATATAACTCAGAGGGGCCATGGTGGTATCGTGAAGGAAAAGACGCGGACAGTTTAAACCACCTCTCGCGCCCTTGTTGCGACGCAAGACAAGGTAACGAGCACGGGTGAGACAAACGAGGAATCAAAGATATGTCAAGAGGCAAGTCACCTCGGTCAGCTCATATCAGCACGCCACGATGCACACGCGCCGAAGCTCAAGAAAAGGACAATGGGTATATCCGAAACCGGTCTAGTTCCGAGCGATGATGGATGATATCCAAGGTGAGATAGATGACCCCCATTTCGCGTTGGAAGCCGGCTGGCTCACAGCCAAGGTTCAAGCGAGAGGACGGAAGTGAAGAATTTAAGCTTTACATGCCTGCATGCAGGACCTGAGGGTCGCTTCGGTGCATTGTCCGCGCAGTTGCTGGGAGAACCAAGTAGTGGGGTGTTGAAATAATTGGACGAACAATAGGAATGGACGAGTTGGGATGGAACCGGTTGCTATCGGCCGGGGAGGGGGACAAGGCTCCGAAGCCAGACAACAATAAGGATGGCGTTCGTACCTTGGAGATGGGCAATTGTCACCGACTTTGGCAGGCCCGTCCCAGGCACGTGTCATCCTCCACGCGGCACGAAAACCTAATCATTCTCCAGACGATAAAAAGGGCTACACAACAATGTCCCAGAATCACAACATCCTTCCTTCCGCCCATGCGAAATGGAATAAAGTAGCAAGGCTATCGTACAATAATACAAGCATACGAGTCAAGCATTCGGCAAAGATGCGTTCTCGCGTCGGTCGTCAAGAAGTGGGGTACGTTCCGTCGGCGGCGAAGGAGTGGTGGGGGTGGTGGGTGGCCGGTTGGTATCGGCAGTCGGGGCATTGTTGGATGCCTTTTGAGCGAGGGAGAGCTGCCAGGGTTGGGTGACGTCGGCCTTGCATACTGGACACTGGAGAGACGTCATGTCGGGAAACGTCGAGAATAGAGGAGACGTACGAGTTTCTTGCGATTGATCAGCCAGGCGTCGACCTCGTCGAGATGGAAAATGTGATGGCAGGGCAATTCGCGGACGCGATCACCTTTTGCAAACTCGGAGAGACAGAACGCACATTCGAGCTGGGACTCGCACCATGGTATTGGATCGTGCGAAGAACTGGATGTTCCTGAAGCGCTCTGCTCTGCAGCTTCGACGTCAGAAAGAGGATCTGGATGGGGGATAGAGCCCTGGTGTTTTTCCCATGCGGAGCCATTCCAGACTCTCCAGGGGAGACTCTTGACGATGTGTTCTGGAGCGCGATCGCGTTGTGCTGCGCGTGCCATGCGGACGCGATGGATGAGAAGGGTGACAAAAGTGAGACAAGAGGGGAGAATGAGAATGACGATAAAGGTCAATATCGGGCTGGGCACGATTGGAAACGGTGACACGGAGAGCGAGGAAATGGACGTACGAATACCATTCCCAAGCAGAGTACTGGGTCGTGATGAGAAGGGAAAGGGTTTTCAGGCCGGCATGGCGGGTGGTGGAGGAGTCGATTAAGCGCATGAGGTCGTGATAGTCTGAATAGGTGATGTAGGTAGACGGGATGTCGATGTCTGATGCATCGGCTGTGGGGAGAGGGTCAACGGAAGAGATGGGGTGGATATATGCGGGGGAGGACCTTTACTGTACATGTTTACGAGGATATCGGGCAGGCCGGTGAGATTTGGGTCTTGACCGCCTACGACGACGGCTCTTGCGCCGAGACGTTGTGCTTCTCTGACCTGATCCAAGGGTTCAAGGGAGGAACGAGTGCGAGGGAAAGTGACTTTCCTTGTCGGCAAAGGGGCAGTGACCGCGCTGCACGAGGGCGATCCACGGCTCGTTTGCATCCGGATGATGTGGGCCGATCTGGCAAAGTGGTGGACAGGCGGCGTTGGAGTGCGTCGGGAGTGCGGAGGAGGAACAGGGAGCGGTGAAGGAGGAGAGGGGGATGACATAGCCGAGCAGGGGGTCGTTGATTTCTGGGCCAAAGGCTGCGGGACGAGAACGAAATGCGAGGGGAGGGGAGCGATCGACGACGGTGACTGCACATTCCGCGCCCCAGACCCAAGCCCACAGCCATGAGCCCTCTGGGGACGTCGGGGAGAACTTGTAGAATGCGGAGAGAGCGGAGGAGGAGCGGAGGAGGAGGAGGAGGAAGAGAAAGACGATGAGAAAGCGGGACATGGTCGACGAGTGCGTGCACGTGCGGATCCCGCCTTGGCCATCCTCGGAAATTGCCGAGCCATGCTTTCTTTTCTCCTTGGTCTGTTCAGCGCCGCCCTCAGCGCCGCCCTCGACGTCGACTCGTACGTCGCCTCGGAGTCGCCCGTCGCAATGGCCGGCGTCCTCGCCAACATCGGCCCGTCTGGATCCCTCTCCTCCGGCGCATACGTGAGTCTCTTTCCCTCGTCGTGCCCCGACGTCGACGCCGACGCCGAACCCAGGCGGGCGTCGTCGTAGCCAGTCCGAGCACGGGGGACCCGAACTACCTCTACACTTGGACCCGCGACGCATCCCTCGTCTTCAAGGTCCTCATCGACAAGTACACCTCCGCAGAAGACTCCTCCGCAGAAGACTCCTCCCTCCGCTCCCTCATCGACTCCTTCGTCGACGCGGAAGCACGCATCCAGCAGGTCGCCAACCCTTCCGGCTCCGTATCCACCGGCGGCCTCGGCGAACCCAAGTTTTACATCAACGAAACAGCCTTCGAGGGCCCTTGGGGTCGTCCCCAGCGCGATGGCCCCGCCCTCCGCTCTACCGCCATCATCACCTACGCCGACTGGCTCATCGCCAACGACAACATGTCCCACGTCACGGACGCCCTCTGGCCCATCATAAAGCGCGACCTCGACTATGTCGCATACTACTGGAACCAGTCTACCTTTGACCTCTGGGAAGAGATCAACTCTTCCTCCTTCTTCACCACCGCCGTGCAACACCGTGCCTTGCGTCAGGGGGCCACCCTCGCGACTGCCCTTGGCCAGACCTTCTCCGCCAATGAGTACACGACACAGGCAAACCATGCCCTCTGCTTCCTTCAGGCACGCATCTCCTCTCTTTCCAAATGATCTCAGATTAAGCTTGCATTCAGTCATATTGGACTCCTTCTCCTGGTTTCATGACGGCCAACACCGGAGGAGGTCGCTCCGGAATCGACGCAAACTCGGTCCTCACTTCCATTCACACCTTTGACGTCAACGCGGGCTGCGACGCCACCACCTTCCAGCCGTGTTCAGACAAGGCGCTCTCTAACCTAAAGACGTACGTCGATTCCTTCCGCAACATTTACAGCATCAACTCTGGCATCACCGCCAACGCTGCCGTCGCTACCGGTCGATACTCCGAGGACGTCTATCAGGGCGGCAACGTGAGTGCTTCACCCATATTTGTGGCCCTGGTCTTATCTTGTCCTTCAGCCATGGTATCTCACCACTTTTGCAGTCGCAGAGCTGCTCCTCTACGCCCTCATCGTCTGGAACGAGCAAGGCTCTCTCACGGTCACATCCACTTCCCTCGGCTTCTTCAAGCAGTTCAACACCTCCCTCACCATTGGCACTTATTCTTCTTCCTCGTCCACGTTCGCTTCGATCACGACGGCCATCAAGAACTTTGCTGACGGATTCATAGCCACCGGTGCACAATATACCCCCTCGGATGGCGCACTCGCGGAACAATACAGCAGAAACAATGGCACGCCCCTCAGCGCCATCGACCTCACGTGGAGCTACGCATCCGCGTTGACCGTCTTTGCCGCGCGCGCAGGACGGACCTCGGCAAGCTGGGGCGCACAGGGACTGTCCGTCTCGAGCTCGTGCTTGACGAGCAACGCCCCAACGGTGTCCGTCGAGTTCACCATCAATGCAACCACCGTCTTGGGAGGTGCGTGATCCTCGCTGGCACGGTACGGGATGCTGACAGCGCGACAGAGAACATATACCTCACCGGATCGCTCAGCGCCCTGACGAACTGGGGCACGTCCAATGCCATTCTCCTGTCCTCTGTCAACTATCCGACCTGGAGTAGTACGTAGCGCATTTGTTTCGTTGAGGTCGACTGACGAACGGTTACTAGCAACGGTCAATTTGCCCGCGAATACTAGAATCCAGTACAAGTACTTCAGGATGTACGACGGCCAGGTGACGTCGGAGTCGGATCCCAACAATGGATTCACGACGGGGACGTTCGGTGCACAAACCCTAATCGATGTATGGCACTAAACGTCATCCATAGAGGCTCCAGTACGACGAAACAAAATGTTGCTCGATTTCTTCAGAGTAGCGTAAGGTACCCTTCTTGAAATGTACAAAGTACCCATCTTGAAATGAACAAGGGAGATTGGTCCCGGATATCAAAAGTAGTCAACATATCGACATAAAGCAGAGGAATTAAAAGGACGCGGACGAGCGAGAGTGGTCATAAATATCATCATCTGTTCCGTTCCCACCACCCTAGTGAGCCTCGGAGTCGAACACGGTCTGGTGGTCTTCTACTGGCATGCGTTGGCTGATGGTGCCCGGGTAGTATGCGGCGTCTGGAACGCCAGTCTCGTCCAGACACTCGGCGGCCTCGATGATCTCATAGAGCCTCGAGGCCACTTCTGGCGGAGGCACCCGCCCACCAAGAATATCCCGTGCTGGTACCGATGACCCGTAGAAATCGCGATTCGCATCCTTGCGCTCGATCAAGACCGTACCCTCGAGCGAAACGCCCGCAAAGAGACCTAGCACGACGCGCCCGTCAGCGTCCGTCCCACACGCCCACGCCGACACCCACCTTTGCTCTTCGAGTACGAAAACATGCTCGCTGGATGTGCCAGGCTCGTCTGTACGCTCCCGCCCGTCCCGATAGGGCCCGCAGCGGCCGAAACGTTTCCCCCGATGGTGACGTTCCCACCGATCGAAAATGCACGGACGGCGTCCTCCGAGTTGAGGACGATGACAAAGTCGGTGATGTCAGCGCCGATTTGGAGGCCCCAACCGAGGCCGCCCGTGGCGATGCACGAAGGGGCGGACCAGGAGCCGTCGGGGAGACGGGCGATGACGAGGCCTGAGCCGGCTTTTCCGGAGAACATGAATCCGGCTTTGATCACTTGGAAGACGGCGAGGCCTGTGAAACGGGTGGTATGATTCGGACGACGAGGTGGGTGGGTCGGACGTACCGCGTGCGTGCTGCAAGACGGCCTTGGGGATGGAGTTGAGTGCGGATTGGGGGTGGTTAGGGTCGGCTGTGGGTGCACGGCGCGGGTGAGGGGGTATGACTGGTGGCGGGAGAGGACTGACCGAGGAAGCTGGCGAGAATCTTTGCGGCTTTGTCTGCCTCGCCTGGCAGAGTGAAGCCCTGTACGAAATCGCGCGAGCCAGATGCGACGCGAGAGGAGCCCTCCTTGACGAAGGCGGTCGCCTGAATGCCAGCGCGTTGGGCGCCCCGCTTGAACTTGTCCAGCATCGACATGGTCGCGGTCAACGACGGAGCGCCAAAACACCCTCTCCATTTCACCGCCAGGTTATGTAATACGCAGTCGCCTATCTACCACTCCACGCCTTCCGTTGGTACTCGAGCAGTATGGGAACGAGGTCAAACAGTCCAAACTCGGGCCAATACGTGTCCACCATGTGCATCTGCGTGTTCTCACAGCACTGCAGTCGTGTCAGGATGGGCGAGATGCAACGAAACCGGGCTTACCTGCCACGTCATGAAGTTGCTCAATCGTTTGACCCCGCTCGTGCGTACAAAGACGTCGAGGGGTGGACTGCCTGCGAGGGAAGTAGACAGGTGGGAATCGATGGAATCTTCGGTGATCGTGCTGGATCCACCGTCAGAGCCTGAATGCACAACCGACGGAGCGCACTCGCCTGCCATCCAAATCGCCAGCGTCGATGGCCTCCTGAATGACGCTCTCCACCGCCGTCGTAATCTCGTCTTGCGACGCATACGGTGCACAAACGTTGAGGATCGCCCTATCACGTCTGCCATGGGAACAGGTCGTCGACGAACGAGAGACAAACGCACGCATTGTTGTGCCGTGTCATGTTCTCCGCCTTTTCGACAGCTTTCTGGACGCTCAAAGGGAGCAGTTCCCGTCTTCCCAACACGTTCAAGCGGACACCGTGTCGATCGAGTATTTCCCTTTGCCACATCAGCATGAGTGGAATGCGTCGAACGAGATCAGCATGGACGTACCCGCGCTGCGCAATCTCGACGAGCCTCTCCTCAGCTAGCTGCATGATCGTGTCCACCTCCTCTTTCGGTCGGTTAAAGTTCTCGATCGCAAACGCATACACGGTCACACAGCGGATGCGCAGGCGGAGGCAGAGCTCTAGGACCTGACATACGGATCAGTGTGCGAGTAGGTTCTTTGGTCGCGAGAGAGATACGTACCCACAAGAGGTTTTTGAACCCATCCGGGTGCCCGTCTTTGCCTTGCTTGCCTAACCGCCTGGCATACCTTCTGTTCCCGTCCATGACGAATGCAATGTGTCTCGGCATAGGTCCTGTAGCGATGATGTCGAGCAATGAATATACGACCCATGTTCTAATGTATGCGATAAAGGAGTGGACGAACGCCGGGAGAACGAACAAAGTCATGTCGACGTCGAAGCGGTAAATGGATGCACAGCCACATTTTACAGACTCCACGTGTGGTTGCCCGTTTCGGATCGCTCTGACCATGACTCCCAACGGCGACGAACAACGTCCCCTGCTAGACGACGAGGAGGACCAGGTCCAACCGACTACACGGCAACAGTACACCCTCTGGAAGATACTGGCAACCCTCTCCACCCTCGTTCTCCTGTCTGTCGGCGGTGCTGCGTACTTTGGTAGGCGGGCCTTCCAGCGGCCGACCAGAGACGCGCTGCGCTTCTCCAATGGGACTCACGATTTCAGGAGGACCGTCATTCTCATCTCTATAGATGGCCTGAGGCAAGTCGTTCGTCATGACTACCTCCGTTCCCACCCTCATCTCGATTACAGCGCAAGCTACCTCGACCGCGGCTTGACCCCCCATTTATTGGATATCAGTCAACAGGGACTGAGAGCGAAATATATGAAACCCATCTTCCCAGTCAGTTGATTTCTGCGTATTCTCTGTTGTCGCTGAGCCGCTTTGCCAGACACTGACTTTCCCGTGAGTCCCAGTTGGAGCCAAGTCATCACACAGCTGACGACGCGACGTTTAGAAATCACTGGGCTTTAATGTAGGCCACTTCTAATCGTCTGTTTTGCATCGTGTGACGCTAGCCGTGTAGGACCGGTTTACATGCCGAGTCGCATGGCATAATCGCCAATGTACGTCCAGCGTCTCGTTTACTGACAAAGTTTGACGTCGCGTCATAGAACTTCTGGGATCCCGTAACGAGCACGGAATTCTGGTACAATCGCTTCCAATCCATGGCCATGCCTCATTGGTGGCTAGGCGAGCCAGTGAGCTGTCTTGCTATTCGTGAATGACACCATTGACGAGCCCACGAAACAGATGTGGGAGACGGCCGGACGTGCCGGCATCGTCACCGCGAATCAGATGTGGTATGTTTTCCTCTTCGGTACGCACAAATGTAGTTCCTTATGTATAACAGGCCAGGACCACCTGTCACTCTCTCTGGGGCCGCTCCGACATATTTCGTTCCTTGGCGCGATAACGTCCCCCTTCAGGAGAAGCTGGATCAGATACTAGAGTGGGTCGACATTGAGGACATAGAGAAGAGACCCGAGCTCATTCTGAGTGGGTGACCCCTCGTACGCGAAATTTAACGGCAGCTTATCTGAGGATAGCATACGAACCATCCCTGGACCAAGCTGGGCATAGAACTGGGCCTATGTCTGCACTGGTGAATGTGAGCCTAGTGATACTCACAGCGTTTTCATGTCTCAATCTTGCACTCGCAGGAAACACTCGCCAAGATCGATGTATTTGCGCGGGATCTTCATAATTCACTTCTTGAACGCAACCTGTCTCAAATAGTAGACGTGATTTTTGTTAGTGACCATGGAATGGCCGATACCCATAAGGTCGACTGGGTTTACTTGGATGGAGAAGATATACTTGGTACGCTTGTCCCTCCAAGGAAGCTGTTCCTGAAGACTGACTGTTCCCGCACAGGCGAAACATGGAGTAATATCACGCACCACGATGGTTGGCCTTCCTTTGGTCTCCGCTTCTCGGAAGGAACAGACGAACGGGTCGTTTTGGAGAAGCTCGTTCGCGCATACAACGATCCGCGATACACTGGCAAATTCCAGGTGTACTTTACGGATTCGTATGCTGGCGGTACGCACTTCACCCGTAAGCTTTTTGGGCCTGAGAAAGACGAATATTTGTACAGGCCCGGTTGAGGGAGCAACACCCATGCCTCCACGCTACCATCTTTCCGCAAACGCGCGAATCGCTCCCATCTGGGTGGTGCCAGAGTTTGGACATGCCCTGACAACCAAGTCGATGGGCGAAGGCATGAGCTTTGGTGTAAGTCATCTTTCTTTCCGCCGATCTGTACATTGATCTCTCTTTTTCAACAAGAACCATGGCTGGGACAACGAGATATCCGTGATGCACGCGATATTCGTCGCCCATGGTCCCTTTTCGCACGGTGCCAAGCTTTACTCTGCCGATACCCAATCTTCTGCTTGGCACTCCGTGATGGATGGTACCTATATCATGCCCGGGTTCGCGAACGTCGAGCTTTACAACCTCATCATGCGATTGCTTGGTATCGAAGGTTGGGCGGCACCGAACGACGGGACGCCCGGTTTTTGGGACAAGTATGTCGACGTATGATACATCCCTGTGCTCAACGCTACGGTCGAGCAGGTAAATCCGATAATTTGCTTATATAGAACACAGAACAGTTAGTCGGCCATAGGAAGACAGTAATCTATTCCTCGTTCACTCTTTCAAAGAATTCTCTTAGCGTGTCCGCCAAGACCCTTGGTAATGCCTCCACGTCCCGCAGCACGATATAGTATTCAAAGGGGAAGGAATCCAAGTAGCGCTCCATCGTGAGTTCCATCAGGCCCGTCGTGGGCGACGGCTTGTAGGAGACTTGGGAGAGCGTCAGGATGGACGATGAATTCTCGCTCGACGCAGTGCCGGACGAACCGGACGCGGACGGTGCGTTATTGAGTGCATCGACGACGATGAACACCACCAACACCCTCATCTCCCTCGCCTTTCTCAATATGCGCCTCAACCGTTCGTGGTCCTGACAGATCCCGTCCGAGATGATGATCTCGAGCTGCCAAAGTTCCCGTCCGGTCGTACTGCCCGCGCTCTCGCGCGCGTCCTCGAGCACAGAGAGCGAGCCTTCGAGGAACGCAGCGACGTCCGTGCGTGACTGCGAGAACGTGAACGCGTTGAGGACGCGCCCGCCCTCGGTCGGCGAGGCGCCCCAGTCTTTTGCACCAGTGTCGGTCGCGTCCGCGCCGAACCCGCGCACGAGCTCCCAGCCCTCGCCGAATCGCGCCACGCCCACCTCACCGACCTCGAGCTTCCCGAGTGCTTGCACGACGAGCACGACGGTTTGGTACGTGAGGTGAACAGCGCCGCCACCATTGCTCCCGCCGTTGCGCATAGATGCCGAGTCGTCGACGGCTAGAAGGACCTGGTATTCGCGCCCGCTGGGTTTGACACGCCGCATCCAGATCCGGTCCTTGGTGTACTCGCTCGCGACCCATTGAATGACGCGCCGCATATTGAGGCGTTTGCCGCTCCGAAAGTCGCCCCTCAGGCGTGTCGCGAGGGTAGGCGCTAGAATTAGGCGGAGTGATTCGCAGAGCGCCAGAGAGAGGGGTGCGGTCATCGTCGTATAGAGGGCCCAGAGATGCGAGGCAGAAGCAGGGGTGGGGTTTGCAGCGTGATTCGTCAAGGCGGTGAGAACGACCTCGGGAGACGGCGTTTCTTGTTCCTGTTCGATATTGTTCTCGGCCTTTGGTGCAGATGGATCGGGGAGAGGGTGAGATTCGACCGCGGTGTGCCCGCTCTCTCGCTCTGTATGCACAACGGCGCCTTCGACATCAACAGCGGGTCGCTCGGCCGTTTTCTCGGCTTCCAACTTTTCCATCACAACGTCCTTCAGGTCTTGTTTCCTGTCTGGAGAGTTCGGCTCGTCGACATCCATGGCATGGGTATCTGCTTTGTCGTTTCCCTCGTCGATCAATTTCAGCTCTCTCAGTTTTGCGACCTGCTCCTCGCCCGCGGGACCGAGTGCCTGCAGGTCAACCTCTGGTGCCTCTTCCTCGTGAGCATATTCGACCTGCTCGGGCTCTCCGTGTTCGGGGACTGGTAGAGGCTGTGGCCGGTCGGTCGAATCAAGGATCTCGTTGACTCGTTGTTGGACTTCTTTGAGTGCATCCCCAAGGCTTCGCAGGGTGTTAGAGGAGGGAGTAGGAGGTAGCTGTTGGGCATGGGCAGGACCGCGCTGTGTTCCTTCGGCAGTAGAGTTGGGATCCGAAGATTGGGTGTCAGACGCCGGTGGAGGTCGGAGTTGGTTTTCAACAGCGCTGTTGGTCCTGGAATGGTAGGCTAAGTAGCCAGATGGTCGAGGGATGGCGAGTACTTACTGATGTTTCGTGGGCTCGGGTTCTCTGGAGCTCTCGCCCCTACCAATGACCATTTCTTTGCTAGACGCCGAACCTTGTTGTCCTTCTTGAGCACTCTCGGGTTGCGGTTCGTTCTCGGACATCCCAGCATCACCGTCACCTGCTGTGAGATCGGGTTGAGCGACGGCCTTGTTCTCGCTCTCCTCCTCGTCGGGATTGTCTTTTTCCTCGTTCGCGCTATTTTCGTCGACAGCTTGAGGTGGTTGCTGTTCAATATCCTGAGGCTCGGCAGACATTGGTTCGTCCTTGGGACTGTAGTCCTTTTCCCCTTCGTCTTCATCCATCCGATCGTCTGCGACATGTTCCTCGTCACCGATGTCCTCCATCCCTGAGTCGTCTCCGTGGTCATCCTGCTTACCCCGATCCTCGTCGAGGTGCAAGTCATCGGGGAGGTCAAGGGTGTCGGCATCTGGAATATGCTCGTCGATTGAGGCGCCAGGGGCACTGGAGGGTTCCTGCTCTTCCGGAGCATTTTCGTCGCCCACATCGACTTCTTCCTCCCGATCCCTTTCACCCTCCTCTTGTGCATCTTTTGCATTCTTTTCACCCTTCTTTGCTTGGTTGCTTGCTCTCTCCTTCGCCACAACGTCCGAATCCTTTCGCCGATCCTCCTGCGACCTATCATTCTGCAGCTCCTCCTCACCTTTCGCATCGTCGTTCCCTTTCTCGTCTCCCCACAGCTTCTCGTCTACCGCAGCGGGATCTGACTTGTCCAGCTCTCCCAGCTGCTCATCGGGTCCTTTTTCCCCTTCCTCCCCCACCTCCTCTTCGTCGTCATCTTCCTCCTTCTCGGGCACATCCTCTAGTTCACCCCCAAAGTCTTCTCCCATCTCGATTGTATTTTCTTCGTCTTTGCCCTTCTCTCTCTGGATCTCCCCGTCACCGTCGTCTTCACCCTGGAGGCCCTCCACTTGACCCTCGTCCTCGATCTCTTTGCTCACGTTTTCGTTTCCGGAGCCTTCACCCAACCCTGTTCCTCCAAGCTCTGTCGCGTGCCCTTTTTCATCGCCGGCGGCCTCGCCCTCTTCGACTTCCGGGGGAATACAGAACCCTTGTGTCCCGAGGGTATGTACGACGGAACACACGACATAATTCAACTTGAAGAGCGCGCGCGTCCACCTCGCCAGACTTTCCAGTAGTTCGCCGGAAAAGGACAAGAAACAGGATAAGAATGGCATCATTTTCTCCAATGTTCGCTGACGTGACGCATGTGGCAGAGACGAAAGGTGTGCGCTGGCGTTGTTCAGTTGGTCTCCTAAAGTGGGAAGGTCGAGCAGGGTGGCGAAAAGCGACGTTGTCCGAATACCAAGGCGAATGTAGTTATCCCTAGCTTCTTCGGATTCGGACGTTGGTTCCGGAAGCGGTGTCAACTCGGAGCACTGGCGGAGCATGGACTGGACAGTGATGAGGAGCGAGTCGATGACGTCGTTGACGTTCCCGGCGGTATCGCCCTCAGGTGAAGCTTGAGCTAACTGGGCAAACGAGAAATGGCCTTGTTCGCAGATCCAGTCCCGGGTAGGTTGGAGGATATACGCCAGTTGAGGACAGGTTGCTAACATCTCTTGTAGTTGTCCTGGAAGCTCGCTTAGGTATCTTGCGGCGTCCAAAACGGTATCATATTCGTCTAGAGACGATTTCGTTATTCATTCTCATTCCTGATCGCGATTATGGAAATATACCTCGAAGGAGTACAGAGGGCGTAACGACTTGGCAGGACTGAAACACTTTGAACACACGGTCGCGCCACATGGATGTCGAGGCAACGAGAGTTTGACACTTCCTAATAAGATCGGGGACGGAACTGATACTCTTCTCGATTTCCGAGAATATAGTCATGCCGTCGGCCAGCTCCTCCAAGGCGCGAACGGAATGGCGTAGTGCGTTGCACATCGGTTCGATTTTGTCAAATACGTCAATGACGATCGTTTCCGAATGTCCTAAGAGAACCTGAAACCGATCTACTTGCTGGCGAACTGCCCGGTATCCGGAAAGTGCTCGGGATAACCTAGAATTTATAAACACTGATCAAAACATACCCCAAGAATTGTGACGAAGATGGATGTATACCCGGATCTCCCCTCTAATGCCAATGAATACCCCGATTCGACTAAAGAAATACCTCGAGCGAGGTCGCGTGTCCCCAAATCCGAGTGGTGATCCGAAAGTAACCTCCTGACGGCAGGAAGACACCCACGTAGTCGGTCGAAGTACTGTTCCGCTTTCTCCACAGACCCCATCAAACCACTCGCTGGCATCAAAGACTGGCTTCGGACCCAGTATTCATCTCTCAGCTTGTTGAGAATTTCTGGTTTGACGTTATGTGCCAAGCCGCCCCGCTTAAGCTCTTTGAGCAGGTCGCTCCAAGCCTTTCGTTTACGAAGAAGTAGGTTCTTCTTGTGCTTTTCGCGCCTTTCTTTGGTTAGGTCCGAAGGGATGGTATGACTCGCGAGGTTTCTGGCAGTAGAGATAATAACCGAGGAAAGTCGTTCTACATCTTCGGCAGTGTATCCAGAAAGGAATTGGCCGACTGTGGTACTTAGGAAACCGCTGAACCTACTGAAGGTCTGGGGAAGATTCCCGAGGTGGGAAGGTATAGAGGTTGAACTCGACCGAGCGACCATGGGAAGGACGACGGATGAAAAGTGAGATGAAGCTACGAAAACGGCCTGCTCCACCGGAGGGTGATCCTCGGCGTCCCCAGTGAATAACGGATTCATTTTGTCTATGACAGGTTGCCTTAGAACATCGCGGAACTTGCGGATGAGCTTGTACAGTTGATGGTGCGTCCTTTGCGCACTCTGCTTCAAGGCTTGGATATTGACATCTCTCCAGCTGGCAAGTTTGATGAATGCTTCGACTTCTTTCTCCAGTACCTGTCTTTGATCTCTCAACGACGTAGAGAGTTGTGGGGCGAAAAGGTCAAAGTACTGCCAAGTGAAGTGGACAACGCGACCGACTCGAAGGAGACCTTCCTGATAAGCAGGAGGTTCTTGAGGTGCGATAAAGCGTACAAAGGCCTCAAAGCTTCGCAGCAGGTCTAAGCGAATTTGGAATTGACCGAGCGAGCTGGATCGAATGAATTCGTCCAATAGCGATGGGAGTTGTTTCAGGTACCCTTCAAGATTGTCATCATCACGGACTGTGCTCTCCTCCACAGCATCCAGTGGTCCTTGTATTAGGACTTCATATAAGCGGAACCAAAATTCTGCCGCGCCACCTATGAACGACTGGTTCTCGGATTCCAGGAGACTCTTCCAACATGACAGTTCTAGCTGTCTCCACCCAACAATGAGAACGGTCAGTTGATGCTGATGTTCCTTGAGGTTATTGTCACGGTTTGCATACATCTCCCAATCCGCCGTCTGCAGCAGCAATTGTTCTAGGGCTGACAAAAACTTGGCGACGGGAGAGGAGAAATCGAATCTAAGGATAATATCACAGCGGTCAATGAGGTGTCGAAGTACCATCTGATCCGGCCAATCTCGCAGGACACCAATAAGCCGAGCACGGAGGGATTCGATTACGCTGGACGCTTTCTTCGCTTCCGGGATATTTGCATCCGAGTAGAAGTTGAAGGACTTTGGAGAAGAGGAACTGCATACCTCTGTAAGGTGGCCATGAAGAAGAGAGAACTGGAGATGGATCGACTGCCTGTCGAGGGAATCTGGCAACGACGATGGATGGCTACCAATCCAGGACCGCAGAAGTGTCTGCCGCAGAGCATTGAATGTATTGGTAGTACGGTCTGTTCTGGTCACATCAATCATGTCGTTCATGAGTTCAAGATGAAGTGCGAGTAGTTGGCGTTGTCGATCTGGAGTCAGATGATGCGTTGGTTTGTCACCCGTGCGCGCTTCTGAGCCTTCGGTAGGCTGAAAAGCGTCCTCGAAAGTGGGAAATAGCTCTAAAAATTCTCTTTCCTCGGCTTCCATCTCCATCAAAGCATCATGTGTGATCGTCTTTGCGCGATACAAAGAGTTCAGATCCTGCTCTTTTCTATCGTCGCGGGCTCGATCAATCGACCAGAGGCGATAAGCTTGCTCGTAAGCAACCTTGATTGCCGTCGGGGCCAATGAAAGCGGAGTGCAGTGCACTATTGCAGTGGCCCTTAATATGACGAGCTCAGCAGCAGGGATATTGGCAGTTACGGCAGGAATAGCCTGCAAGAGTTGTGCGCTGCGTGTAGAAGGGAACGTGACCAGGCTAGCCACCAATTCCGCAGTATCTTTCTGCAGAGTGGATTGATGGCCAGCCCAGCGTAAGAGGTGGAGGCCTAACCGGAGCTCCGCAAACGCCAAACGGAGGATGCAAGTGATGTCGTCCAGCTCAATGTAGATATCTTCTATGCGTTGACAAAAGCCTGAGATAGAGTCTTGAACGACTACCTCGCGATCGAAGGCTGAAACATCTCCTGCTTCTAGAACATGCACCAGGTCGTCGATTTTGGACTGGTTGATCACTTGTTGGATGAATTGCGACACCTCCAACCAATATCCGTGCAAATTTGCTAGGTTATTCCGGATTGGAAGGTCCGTCGACACATGGGGAGTGTTTCGCAGGTCCTTGGCGTGAGCCTCAAGGTAAGTAATGACATCGTTGGTTTTATTTCCTGCTGTTCGGAGCTCCAGTTTGACGTGGAGTGCGACCTGCTGAGCCAGGAAATCCACTTGCTCCTGAACGTAAGCCGCTGTGTGGCGGGTCGTTGCGGCAGGGTCAATGGGTACATTAGGAACGAAGAGGTCAAGAACGACCCTGCTCAACGCAATCCAGCATTTCCCAAGACGAGAGACCGCGGTCTCTGACGATGAGAACGTATCCTCATTGAATTGTAGCGCACTTGTCAGATGTCGGATGGCCTGTTGCAGTGGTTTATGATTTGTGCGTAACAAGAGATCAAGAAGCGTTTTTGACCCTTCTACAGTGTCTCTCGGAGAACTCATGCACATCTGACGGAGAGTGTTTTCATCATAGGAAGTCGCGAAGCAGGAGGCAACCTTAGGGAATGATGAGCCACATTTCCATGCGGAACCTCATTCTTTACTTACCAAAACTACGCTTTGGTTGAATAGTGCAGTGAGCTGCTGAAGCCGCGAAGTATTCGTGAAACACTGTAATACGGATAGCCTAATATGACGAGTGAGTAACTCGACGTGTTCTTCCAACGACGCCAAGGAGATCCCAGCAATTTTGCTGCAAAAAGGGTCAAGTAGGCAAATAGGCAAAATACAAGGGCGTACCTCTTATCGACAGCATTGAAAAGTTGAGTTGACCGGAAAATGATATGTGGTCCACAAACGTCCTGAAAACAAGTAGATACGTGGGAGAGTAACACCGAACTTTGCTACGTACTCTTTCTTCAGGCTGTATATGCCACAACGATTCAAGCCACTGGGTTTCCACTGCCGCAAGGATACTAGGAGATACTGAAATGGGGCCGTGAACAGCAATACAAATAGCGACCACATTACAACGCACTGTTGGAATTCGCATGACAACTCCATATCGCATGCTGATATGATGCAAATCGCCGCAAATCTTCGTCCAGCTCCTCGAGAGCGGTGCCAATAAGCCGCTGAAGTATATGTATAATTACCTGGCGTAGAATTGTTTCACCCGTCATGTATGCAACCATCATTGCAGCGGACTCACATCTTTGTTTCCTGTGTTGAGATAACCAAGAACCTGCAACTCAACCAAAAGGGAAACAGGATTGCACGTCGCGTGAGAACCCATATTTTCCCTAGGTACCTTGCAAAGCCACTATAAAGAATTAGAAGATTGTAGAGCATGACGTGATCCCTACTTACGTCTTTGACTTGACGAGGTATCCGCATCAGTTGCTCAGTCTTGTCCGGATGTAAATGCATTGGCAGAGTCGCAACGGCAAGGATTTCTAACTGCTCTCGACGTGGTACTAGACAGATAAGTCAAGGTATAGCTGGCTCCTCGAAGCTCAAAAGTTCTTGGCATACCTGTTTGTGAGATTTCTATAGGCAGGTCAGCTAATGCCTTTATGTCTACTGAAGTAATCTCGGCGGGCCTAACTACGCGCAACTGCAACCACATGTCCACCAATCCAAGGCCAGAAGACGGAGAGATTGCATCCTCGAGAATACTAGACGCATGAGCAAGACGTTGATACACAGGAGAATAACTATCGAGTGCTTTGGAGATTAGCTTCGACAGAACCTGAACGTGGGAGTAGTCAAGGTCTTTCTGGGCGAGAATTTGACGAAGTTTTCTCGAAATGGCGAGAAGGTCCGTGGATGTGCTGTAATCCTGCAGACGACGTGAGGAAACCCAGATACTCAGATGAAGGCGCTCACCGATTGGGGGCCAGGCGACCCGGAGAGAAACTGCTCAAATACTTCCTGGGCAACTGCTCGGACTTCAGCAACTACAGTTTGCAACGCCTCCATCAGATTCGACGAGCATTTGACCAGCATGTTGCCGGGCAGACTACCTGACTTGCCCGTGTCGCTTCTCTCAAGGAGGAGGGCAGCGAAAAGATCTAGGATTTCGAGTTTCGACGCGTGATCAGAACAGTACTCTCTTCGATCTGCACAGCACGGACACGGGGGATAAACTATGAAACCATTCATTGGCTATAAATTCAAGTAAGTTGAGTACATACGCGAGGAAGAGTGGACACAAGTCCAGCTTGTCATGTGGACACTGACCAAAATATCATCGAGTGGGTGCAGAACGATCTGAGACACCTTCCTCAGCCTCGCAGCAAGTGTCTTGGAGGCCTCGCAGAAAGCGGGGTCTGCGAGCACAGAGTATAACAACCCATTGGGCGACGAAACCTCAAGATAACGCTTGAAAATCCAGTATAGAAGTGGGGGGAAGGACCTGACAGCGAAATGTACAATAGCGCGTGACTCTTGGGAGTCGGACCCGTTCACGATTGGCGCATGGACAATCAGGGAGGATGAAGTAGAATCATGGTCGATGCCGATGGATGGCAAGGAGTGTGATAAGTCACCTGGGCATACTGAAAGGATGCCTCGGCGAGCCTGTTCGTAGGATGCATAGCAAGGGGCCATCATTGTGGAACCAATAGGAAGGCGAGAATGTGCTAGTATGCGAGAGTGGTCTTCTTCAGTAAATAAATTCAATAGAGAGACTTCCACACTGCGATTGCGCATCGCCCTGGATAGTTCGCCGTATTGGGGGTCCACTGTCATAAGCAGACGGAAGTTTGGATGCGGTGTCAATACTTGCACCTCGTCATTGACAAAGCCCCGTTCAGTTAATACCAAAGAGCCATTCGGTTCACAGAGGGAATTGAGTCGATCTAGAACGGAAGGGTTACACATATTTGCGCCGTCGAGGACAAGCCAGTATCCGTTCTTCATTGCCCGTATTAACGGACCATCAGTCCACTCAAAACGACCCCTGGTAGACCTAACTTGACCCAGGTCGTGAACTCTAGAACCCAGGTTTCGCCGAGCCGCATCGAGGAGGGAATTACCAACGTCAATATTTGACAGCTCCGCCAAGAGTCCAGAGACAGCCTGTAAAACCGACGCGGATGTTCTTTGATCAGATATTAATTCGCGCTGTACAAGCGCATGGTTGAGGTATTCCGAGGCGATGCCACACGTAGAACGCGCAAACATCTCGGAGAGGTGGACCGCTTCCTCTGCGACTGTTACGACTCTTGCTGAGTGATCGACTTGCTCGAAACCACCCAGGATATCTGTTGTGTCTGTTGCCTTGGAGATGTGAACCTCATCAAGACAGTTTCCTGAAAGATTAGCAAGGGTTCTTATCAGATTTGTTTTACCACTGTTGTGTGAGCCAGTTACGACGACGAGCCAGGACCGAGAGAGACATGCGCCAATAGCTTCGATAGCGGTAAGATGTGCCTGTAAGACATCAGAAGTCCTATAGGGCAAAGTCACGTTGTGCCTCCTGGCGTTGTAGTAACCAAATTGTAGACGCGAACTTGAGATGATGGGGCAAGGGTTGGGGACGGTGGATGGGTCTGAGAAAACCTCATCTAATATGGCTTGAGCGTTTGCACGATCCTGCAGATTCCTGAACCTGCTTAAGTAGACAATACGAGCCAAGTGTCGAGGATGGGCGGTTATTTCGGATGCTCGTAAAAGTTCGCCCCATCGAAAGACGTCACGGAGGTTGAATTCCCAAGGACTGCCTTCGCGACCAAAAGCCCGTTTCTGGACAACTTCATGGTTCAAGCGAGAGTTAAATGCAATCATAGAACGAAGGATAGTCTCGTCACAATCTTTGTACTGTCCTCGACAGACGATCAGCATGTCATCTGAAGTGAACTCCTCCACGTAGACCTTCGTAAAGCGATCAAGGAATGATTTTGGGAGGCCTTTCCTGCCACCACCTTGGTGCGATGGATTTTGAGCGGCAAATACTCGGAAGGAGGGATGACGAGTAAAGCTGCGTCCCAGTTCAGGTATGAAAACCGTACCCCGATGGTCCAAGACCGCATTCAAGCCTTCGAGGACTGCCTGAGGAGCGAGGTTCATTTCGTCGAGAAGAACCCAATGACCCTCTTGCAGGGCTTGTAGGAATTCAGCGGCTTTCCAGGCAAACTCTCCTGGTGCACCGCTTTCCACGGGTAAGTCAGATCCGAACAAGTCTATCAGATCCGTTTGATCTGAAAGGTTGATGCGACACAGGTGGTACCCGGCGATCTTTGCCAAGGCAGTGATAAGGGAGGTTTTCCCAACACCGGGGCTGCCTTCCAGAAGGATCGGCTTGGGCACTTGACATGCCCTAACTACCCGTAGGGTATTCTCGTAAGGGGTCGGCGCTTGAAGGTTGATGCCATGCATCGCGGTGTCTGCGGGTCCCTTGGGGAGTGTGAAAGGGCCAAACCGCACAAAGGCTGGGTCATGGGGGTAAGAAGGCATATCTCGTGTATCGAACGGGACAAGTTGACGCAATACGCGAACAGCCTCGTCCTTGATTTGTTGCAATGTCTGTGGAGAATGTGCCGCCGTTTGGTGCAAGGAACCCAATCCATCGAGAAAGGTCATGTGTGCGCCATGGTGCTGGACTACGAGTGAACTTGGGAACTAGCCTAAAGAGCGTTCCGGACTCACAAATACCTCGTTCACTGTTATCGTATTTTGCCGATCAAGAGCAAGCACAGCATTCGAGAACGCTACCAAGGCCTGGAAGGGAGTGAGAGGAAGTAACAACTCTCCAGGGCTACATACCAGCATATCCCGTAACGTACAAACAGAGCGGTCACCAATTCTCTCACGTAACCAGTCGGTAAAACGTAGAAGAGGCGTAGTGAAGGCTTTCAACGTGTCATCGGCCCAGGAACTTTCAACAATCATCTGAAGGTCAGATGAATCGTCAACTGGAGGAACCCAAATTTCCGTGAATCGATTCCGAAGGGCAGGGGATAGCTCCTTCTTCCCATAGTCACCCCCAGGATTCATCGTCGCGACAAGTTTGAAGGAATCAGCAGCGTGCACAGCGGGATATTCACCGTCTGTACCCCCCTGCTCAGCAAGCACAATGATCCGATCTGGCTCCAGCGCGCTGTTCAGCCTTTCGAGCACGGAGTCGTCGGCCAACGAGATTTCGTCCAGCAGGAAGACGTCGCCGCCTCGCATGGCTCGGATAAGAGGTCCATCATGCCACTCGAACAAGGACTCAGACGCGAGAAGTCTCTTCTGTAAGTCCCGGAGTGTGGTTGCCATGGAGGAGTCGAGATCCGTCCTCAACAAAGCGGAAATCTGGTCAAGTATCCCCCGAGTATCCGCGGGTACGTTGGAGATACCAGCGCGAGAGAGGAGGGACAATGCTTCGCGGCGAACGTCCGACGAAGTTGCTCCACGATTGCGCACTGGTCGTAAACCGCCAATCAGGTCTGCCGTTTCCGTATTTTGATGACAACTAAGTGTATGCAAGTGTCTGGATACGACCTCGGCATACAACTGGCAAACCGATGTCTTACCGGATCCGGTCTCTCCCACCAGCAGCACAGGCTCGTTAAACCTCACAGCCCTAGAGACCAGAACGAATAAGCGTCGCATAGCGTGAGTCCAGACAACCTGTCTGGATGAAGGTATAGGACACCCGAGATACGCTTCAATGTTGTCGCGTTGTAGATTGTACAGCGACTTTTCATCGATTCGAACCTTCATGACAGTCTCTATGACTTCCTTGACCACAAGTTTGTCTTCGACACGACGAGCTCGTTCTGCGAGAAGCATATAACCATTTTCCGCGAGCTCTTGATAGCCCACGGCGTCTCTACCAGCCCATCTGAACAGATCTCGAAGGGTGGCAAAGCCCTGTTTACTCTCGAAAACACGTCCAGTCTGTCGGCGTTTCTGCAGCTCTCGGAATACGCTGACGATCCTTTGTCCGTAGGAAGGAGCAATCCGACATCGTTGACACAGGATGGACTCTAGCTCTGCCTGCGGAACGTCTTGAAAGTGAACTTCGAGAAAGCGATTGCGGAAGGCGCGCGACAACACTTTGCGGCCACCATACAAGCCCGGCGGATTTTGAGTGGCAAAGAGCATGAAGTGAGGATGTGGCCGGACAACTTCCTGGGTTTCCGGTATAACCAATTCGCGATTGTCATCTAGTAGTCGGTTCAAGGCTTCAAGGACGTCAGTTGGTGCGAGGTTCAACTCATCCAACACGATCCAATGACCGCGTCTAAGAGCGTGGACAAGCAGACCATCTCTGAATACCAACTTCCCGGTAGCAGGATCTGAGACATAGGACCCGACGTATTCCTGGATGTCAGTATGTTCGTGGTTATTGATACGGATGAATTGATGACCGGTTCGGCGAGCGAGATATTCTGCTGCACTGGTCTTTCCACTGGATGTCGGCCCCTCAATAAGCACCGGAAAACGACGGGTGAGGACAATGCGGGCAAGATCAATCAGCTTCTTTTCCACAGAGGCAGTCATGATGTAGTCCTCCACCAAATCAACATCAAGTGGACCCTTCTCCAGGTAAAATGGACCAAACTTGACAAAACCATGAGGAGAGCGAGAAATTGGATGAGGAGGCTCCTTCGTTAACAGGGATTTAGGATTCCGGGTTCCGGAAAGGATGTGCTTGTGTGCAAGACCCACGGCGGCATCCGCACTGGGACCATCAAGCACCATGGTAAACGCCATTAGGCAGCCTTCCCATAGTGCTCGTCGTAGGCCATAAGTTGGAGAGATGTCGGCCGCAAAAGTAAGAGCACGGGCAAGTGTGCGCATGCTGTAGTGAGGGCGGTGATTTGAACCATCGGCTAAGCGACGGTCCTCTGCTAGTTGTTTAAGAGCGGTGTAAAATTCAGCGACATTCATAATTGCAGCTTTGTCTCCGACTGCGCAGTGACCAATATACTGATGAATGATGCTAAGAAGTGTTTCGCGGTCGGCATCCGGAGGGGAGACATCAATCTCGGTAAACCGTGCCCTGATATTGGGAGGGAGGTCCTTTTTCCCGACGTCTGTTGCAGGATTCATGCATGCGAAGAGGCGGAAATCAGGATGTCGGGGAATGGTCTCCAGCGAACCTTTTTCTGTCAAAGAGATGGATGCCGTTGGACCACTGAGAAGCTCGGTAATGCATTCAAGCGTTTCTCGGCCTGCGAGGTTAATTTCGTCGAGAAGGACCCTTGCGTTAAATCAGCTACAAGCCCCGAGAATGATCGATATAAGTAAACACACCAATCTCCAGAGCGCAGTGCCTTGACCAGAGGGCCCTCCACAAAATCGAAAGCGAATTTTCCCTGGCCCTGTGCATGTTGGATGTCGAATTCATCAACAGCATGTCGGAACATGTCCCAGCCTTCTGCACATTGTCGAAGCACTGTTTGATCAAGCTTTCGCCGCTTCCTCGGCCCATCCACTTCCGTGGAAGTTAGACAGAGCTCCCTAGGAATATTTAGGAAGTCGTTATTACTGAATATATAGCACTTACTGCGCGTCTTCATTGAGTTTTGACTCAATACGTTCCTTGGCTAATCGCACCGACTCCCGCCAGAGAATCACCGCTCTCCTCCATTTGCTCTCTTGGACCGCTTTCCTGACAGACTCCTCAAACTTGATATTCTTCTTCCGACTGAAGGTATTTCCGAAAAGCTCCAAAAACTCGGCATGGAGTTTCGAGGCAGGAACCCGGGCATCGACGGGTTTAAAGCCACCAAGTAGATCCGAAGACTCCGTTTGGTGCGACAGATTGAGAGAAATCAGGGGACGGCGGAGCAAAGTAGCAAGGTGAGTAATGACACTGGTTTTCCCTGTACCAGTCTCTCCAGTCAAAAGTACAGGTTCGCAAAGGGATATTGCAGTAGCAATTCGCGAAAGGAGGCACACTGCAGGTTTGTGCATCGCGAATAGACGGGTTGGTGTAATGAGACACATCGGTTGTCGAGGTCGAGCGAGGAGACGTACGCGGCCAACATCGACAGATACGACGTCACCATTTCCGTCTCTTTCTTCCTCGAACCCAGGAACTCGCCCACCAAGAACCCATTGACGACGCTCAAGGTCTAGGCCGATATGATCAGCAACAAGTGCAGTGATGCGATCAGAGTGTGCTTGCGCTGGCCCTGTAAGGGCACCTGCACCAAAGAAGACGTCTCTTGCTTCGAGGAAAAGCTCCTCTCGAAAAGAAATATTTGGGAAGAGCGTGGTAATAGGAGTTAGGTCTTGGCCAGAGGTTTCCACATACATGGAGCTATGGGAGGAGGCAATGAGCGTCTCCACACGGCTGCAGTATTTTTCCAGCTCCCTCAAACCAACGGGCCTGCTTGAAATCGCTGTCCCCAGTTTCTGGATACCAACCCAGATCTGTATGATGGCCCATGCAAGGGATTTCCCCAACCGGGGAAATCGCGATTCGATGATCATCCGGACTTCATCTGGCGATGGCACATCAACCATCAGCTCTTGGAACTTATGCGCCCCGTAAAAGATTGGGCCCGAAAAGTTGCCGCTTATCGACTGGACTACCGAACGTGTCGCAAAGACAGCAAAGCGTTCTGAGGCCCTCACCGTCCCCCTGTTCGGAACGTCTATGGTAGCGCGGCTGCCGATCCATGTACCGGGGGCGAGGGAGTCCGCAAGAGGTTTGATAAGGCCCAAAACCTCCATACTTGCGCGATCAATATCCTTAAAAACCAACCATTTCCCTTCTCTCATGGCGCGAACAAGTACACCATCCTTCCATTCGAACGTTCCGAGTTGCGTTGGAGAAGAAACATAAGACCCAAGTAATGAGCGAGCGTCAAGCGAGGTATCAGCAAGATGAACAGTGACAATCTGATCGTGTGCATCGGGGTACAGCGCGGAAGCAAGCTGAGAGAGGAAAAGGGACTTCCCAGATGAAGGAGGAGAAGTGATGAGGGTGGGCAAGCGGAGGGAAGTGAAAATTGCAAGCTTTCGTAATGCTCTGACTGCTGATGGTGTTGCGACAACCCCCATGGAGCAAGTGGGGGAAGGGGAGGATTTGAGCATAAGTATACCATGTATATTGGCAGTTCGTGCACTGGCGAAAAATTTTAGGGCAAAATAAGGTTAACCAAAGATGAAAAGCCTTACGATAAATCATTATTGGTCAGGCATTGAATTCCGCCGCCTTCGAGAGAATAAAAGTCGGTGCTAGCAGCGACAGAATTACGGCGTTGGTAAACCCGGTCGAGTTCCAGCGTTGGCATCAACCATCCGTCGACAATAATTGGAGTCCCATCGATATTGTAGCCGTATGAGAGTGGACACATGGCCACACCCGGCTCACCAAGAATCCGTGTTTCTAACTGGACGCGCTCCACTTCGGCCATGCCCACGTGTAGTGAATAACACCGGATTGCCAGATACTTGACCGCACAGTCGGGGTGGGGTAGAGTGAAGAGTGTTGATAAATGCGATATGGGCCAAAGGAGGTCGCTAGGGAGTAAACGGTTGGCTCGAAGCAAGCGATAATAAGCCAGAAGAAGGTGTTGTAGACGTATGGCGTTTAACTGGGCGACCGATGAACTTTCTTCAACAAAACTCAACGGACCTTGGGAGAAACGTGGCTGGCGCAGGAACGAAGACAAAATTCTACAAGAAAGCTGAGTATTTCATGATAGGTCTTAAAGAGGACTTACGCAAAAAGTTCCTCGTGGTTTTCTATCAACATACAGAGAGCAATGAATCTCCCCTCGAGATCCTCTTCGTCGGTCAGCCATCTTGCGCAAAGTTCGATCAACAAAGGTCGAAAAAGGTCTGATATTGGAACTGTGAGAGAAGGGACCGCTAGTAGTTGCGATAACGTCGAAAGTAGAACTTTCGGCGACGGTGCAAGTGATATCCGACTGGCGTAAGGGGAGTCTGGAGGCAAGATTGCAAGCAAAGCTCGCGTTTGTTTTGGAAGGTCGATCGCAAGGGGATCAACAAATGCAGTATGGTGCGACATTATCAGCCAACGTCAAAAATCTAGGGCACCAAGTCGGACGTCGTGCTCGTCGAGACGGACGATGCCTGGACAGGAAAAACCGCCTCTTGAATCTTCGTGCACGTGACTTTGACTTGATCACTATGCTTCCCCTTTTGGGTCATCGATAATTGTGATGAGTCCTAGTTCGGCTTGAGCAAACGTCCATCACCATCCCTTCTGGTTCATCGCGCAAGAATGGTTAGAAATGCGAAAATCCTGGACATTAGGGGCCAAAGTCTCAAACTCAACACCGCAGCAGATGTGGTGCCGCTCCTCGAAGGCTTCGACCCCACGTTAATCGAAGAGGTCCATCTGGGAGGCAACACCATCGGCGTCGAAGCCGCGCAGGAGTTTGCAAAGTTTTTAGAAAAAACACAAACTCTGAAAGTGCGTCCCATTGATCATCTGTTCTCTGCTGGTCCTCATCGAGAATCAGATTGCAGACTTCGCTGATATCTTCACCGGTCGTCTCATCTCCGAGATCCCAGACGCACTCAAGGCGTTGTGTGACGCCGTTGAGTTCAAACCAGAACTCGTGGAAATAAACCTTAGTGACAATGCTTTCGGCGTTCGCTCTGTTGAACCATTACGCAACCTGCTCGAGAACAACCGTTTTGAGATCCTCCGGCTCAATAACAATGGTCTAGGTCCAGATGCAGGAACCTTGATCGCGAACTGGTTGAAGAGGTCGGCAGAGTTGAGCAAGGAGAAAGGCTTAACGTCAAACTTGAAGACGGTCATTTGCGGCAGGAATCGGCTCGAAAACGGTTCTGCGCAGGCATGGGCAGATGCATTCGCAGAACACGGGACGCTGGTGGAAGTCAGGCTTCCGCAGAACGCCATTTGGACCGACGGGATACGAGCACTCGCCGAAGGTCTATCCAAGTGCCCGAATCTACGCTACCTCGATCTCCAGGACAATACATTCATCAAGGATGGATCTAGGGCAGCCGTCGAAGCATGGGCACATGCCCTGCCAAAGTTGTCTGCACTGGAGACTCTCGTCTTCTCGGACTGCGTATTGTCAGAGGAAGATGACGATGAGGTGCCACTACCCCTAGCAAAGCTCGTGGAGGGATCGAATCATAACCTGGCGACTCTGGTTCTCCAGAATAATAACCTCAACGCGTCGACATTTAAGTTCTTTGCGAACTCGTTGACTTCCTTACCCAAGCTGAGGAGGTTGGAACTGCAGTGGAATGATGTTGACGAAGAATCCGGAGACGATATCGACACTATCCGACAAATCATGAAGCAGCGCAGTGGGAAATTGTTAGCTTACGAGGAAGAGGAGGAGGAGGAGGAGGAGGAAGAAGAAGAAGAAGAAGAAGAAAGGGTCGCAGACAAAGATGCGGGAGAGCAAATACCCTCCGAGGAAGCTCGGAAACTGGATGGGGCTGTGAGCGCGCTAACGGACATTATGAGCAAAGTCACGATTCATTGACTCGGACTTGCTCGGCAAGGCACTGCATTCAGCCTTTCAGTTCGGCAAAGTTGGTCATATTCTTGCGGATTTCAATTATTGCAGATTAGAGGGGTCAAGGACGCGTATACCAGTTGATCGCTAATTGTATTAGAAATGGGACGTTGACAAAGAATGCGGGTAGTGCGGCCATACCGTCACGGTGGACGAGTGATTCATCTTAACCTGTACGCGTAAAACTTTTCCGCGAGGAACCCCGACACCTCAGCTAGAGAATGAAGGAATGTATACCAGAAATCGAATCGACAAGACAAAGTAGTGAGTAGTGCTAGTGAACGTTTGAACTCTTAGTCGACCGAGCTTTCACCCCTTGTTTCATGTAGTCAGAACAAGGACTACGGACGAATCAATGTCCCGTTCCTTTTCTATCGAGCCAGGTTTGGAGGCTGTCCGACAGCAACTTCGTTATACGCCACATGTACACAGCCGGTGGGCCTTTTTCCAATCCTTGTATATGATCTCTCCAATGAACTCAGAGTATGGGATCGACTTAACATCCTCCGTAAAAGAGACACGCAATCCAAGTGGTTTTCTGCTTCAGATGACAAGAAACTTGCCAGTTGCGACGGAGTAATAGCCAGGATGTCGTTCAAGTCTACGGGAATTAAGTGTTGCAATGGACAAACCATTTTCTAGAAGTCGACTCGCGCAAAAACTCCATAACGAATCTCATCTGGACAAGGAACAAGATCCTTCACTTTAACTACCTGTAGAAAGTAAGTAGATCACATTCGCATAATAAATGATCCGAAGAACACACAACGAACGTTCTTTAGGAAGTGGTCGTCGAGTATGAAGCACTGTTGACAATACTGTCCTTCTGGCAATTGGTGCAACCTCCGATGCGACGAAAGAGCGGGTCTAGCTCGTCATGCGCCATACCATTGCGATGTAACGGAAGGTTGGGCCATGAGCGAAACCCGCTTGGTCAAATTTGTGACTCGACACCGCAGACTTGACGAGGCGCATGGCCTGCAGTAACGCAAAGCCGAACTGACATTGCACAGTACCCCCAATGATCGAGATTGGAAGACAGTATAACTAACCTTGAAGACGAAACGAAGGCCTGCGAGCTCTCGAAGTCTGGCAGAGCCGCCAAAAGATAGTCCGTGAAGTCAACATTTAATGGGATCGCAGTAAGGACTGCGAATTGAAAATGGCAATGTGAAAGAAAAGAGCCAAAAGTTCTCCGTATCACGTCTGTCGATAAAGTTAGAAACTTACTGAACGATTCGTTGAAAACGCCTTTTAAGGCAGACAAGAAACACAGTCAAAGATTCGTGGCGTTCCTGCGTTACTGTGGCGTCATTGTTACCAAAGAACCAAAATAAGCGGAGTTGGTGTACATGTGCGAGGAAAAGCAGCAACAGCGGTAGCTGGTTCAAGTAGAGGTCTACTTGCGCGGGAAATTTCGTAAAATAATTCATACCCGCGCTCACCGAAATCACGTCGCTGTACATTTTGACGAACAGCATCGAGCTGTCCTGGATGATTGCTCGTCGCCATCCCTAAGGCTGGGCAGCAATAACTCAGTACCGGTCTCGCAAAGCCGAAGTGATACTCGCACTTCCAATTAGAGACTCTGATCGCCTCCGTGTTGCGGTGTCACGGCTTGCTACGGACACGATTGTCTTCATGTTGGAATGATATGACCTTTGTTGAACAAGCACTATATGTCGATATTCTTACCCGGGGCGTTCCACACCCGCGCCGACTCTACAGGGCATGACATAACGACAGGAGAACTGCCCCACGGACTGCGTATCAATCCCCAATAGGAACTTCCAGAACCGTGGACATGCCACGTCAGGTGAGAACCAAACAGCTCTCGGGTTGCAAGCAGCAGTGGAGCGGTGAAGACCAACTTTGGTGATATGATGAGGTACGCGAGTGCTAGAAAATATATACACTGGGGATTGTCAACCGACGAGAGTTCATCAACGTGTCAGTTTCAAATACTTGCCGTGTCAGGCAGCGAGCGCCGTGGTAAAATTAGTACTAGGATTGCCGTGCCTTGCATACCGTCCATCTGCCTTCGACCCCTTCCTTCGGCCGAAGTTGACCATTCCGGCACATCTCCCGTACCCATTCATCAAACCGCGCCACCGTCGCTTCTGAGCCAAAATTGTCAAAGAAGAGTCGTTTCCCCAACCACATCTGCGTCTCGTCAGACGAAGTCAGTTCCCGATATGCATTTCGGAAGACTACCCAGGCCGTGTTGCGCGCTTTTAGCCGGAGACGAGAAACTAACGCATGTACGGCATTTCGGGGCAAATCCTGGAAAATGCTCGTGGGGCTTCTGATACGCGAACATGAAAGTAGGTGCTCGAATGCGTCAGGGTGCGATAACCTGTCGAATTGAACAAAATTTGAAGTGCGCAAGCTCCGAGCCAAGGCCGAGATCCACAAATACGGAGCGGAGGGTCGTTCAAGTAAGTTTGGAGCGAGGTATTTAATCTGTTCCAGATAAGTTCGTTGGGATGGGAAAGAGATAACGAGTTGGTGGAGAAGCAGAATTAAAACGGTAGTGAGACGGAACCGCTCAGAAGCGGGACTTGCTGAATAGATATACGGTACCAGGTGGGACGAGATCGAGGTTGTTTGCACTGGCGAGTCGAAGACGACCGACAAGTAGAGCGAAGTCTCGTAAACTATGTAAAAAACAGACAGATAAGGTCTCGGGTATGAGTGGCCGTGATAGCAACTGACTGACCTTCCAGTGCAAAGGCATCTTTCCTACCAGACGCGAATAAACCCTCGCGTAGTTTGCCTGTATGCGCAGAGCGCAGGCTGGTTAATTGCACCGCCCAATACAAGTCTGGAGTTTTCAACCTCACTCACGAAATAGAATCAATATGTTCTCCTGGTTGTCCTTCTTCTGTTTTTGTGCCGACTCGATCTGGGACTTGGGAGGAGAACCACTGGCTCCATATGCATCCCAAAACGTTCTCAACTATTCATCGGAAGTACGGTGTGATTCACCATAGGTTGAGCCAGCTGAGGGATACAACCCACTTTCCTGTCGATGAAGGTTCTGAATTCTTCTTGCACAGAACATTCCTTCAATCTGTGTAGCTCAGTGTTGTCGTTGAGACAGATCGCAGGTGCACTCACAAGTCGCCGTCCTTTTCGAGACCACTGCTGCGACTGACAGATGCAATTTGTTCCATGCGACGATCATGGTCATTCAACGAGATATTACTCCCTCGCCCAGGTCGGACCTGCCGAGTGTTAGGCGGTGCTCCGAGTAGTGCACTTGACTGAACAGCACGTCGACTGCGCCCTCGTGATGATGTTCTCATGCACTTCGTCCGTGGCGAGATGTGTGGGTTGGATAAGCAAGAAAACTTGTTTGACGCTGTCATATGGTACTATACTAGGACCTCACTGCAGGCACTACGACGCCACGATTATCGGGCGTGAAAATCGTCTGGCCGCCCACACTTCATGACCATTAAAATACACAAGAAAAACAAATTCATTCAGGAAATTCCTCGCGGCAACTTGTACCGGAATCCAAGTTCTTTACAGTGATACAATCTTGTTTACTGTCGTCTAGTAGTCATGTGATCTTGAACCTCTCATAGCAACTCCCCTTCAAAGCCATTCGCCCTTGAAAGCGAACAGATAGATGATCTTGACGATGTGGACAACAAGGGCATAACCCGCAATCATTCCAAGCAAGTAGGTGTAGAACATCGGCTCAGGAGGCGTCATTTGCAGGGCCGAGTTGATCTTGGGAATGTATGGGATGGCCATCGACACGCATGCCATCCCAAACGTAACGAGGACCACAGAAAGGGAGGCTCGCGATTGAATGAAAGGAATTTTGTGGGTGCGGAGGAACTGGATAATGAACAACTTTTCGGGGAGTCATTAGAATACAGTCCTCGAAGCATGCAGGATTTCATACCTGGGTCAGAGAGCCCTCCAAAAACCAGTTCGTTTGGGCGAGTCGGACCAGAGGGGAATCTACTGTCCGAATCTTATAGTGGAACCTAGGTAAAATGAGATAAAAATAATCCAAATAAAACAATAACTAACCAGTTAATCGAGAAAGTTATGATATCAAACGGGCTGGAGAAAGGACCCAGACAGATCATGAATCGAACAATGGACCAAGCACTCCATGTTTTGGGGCGTTCAAGGTACTCAGGATCAACGTTGTCCCTGTCATGAATGAGCATGACACCCAAGGAAGAGAAAATAGGATACCGACCAAGGAATCGATGCCTGAGAGAAGTCATAGAGTAAGTTCTGAACCAATAACTGAAGCGGTAACATCGGCTGGTATGGCAACCATGCGGAGGCAACTATAGGCCCAATGTGTCACATAAAAACTACCAACGAGAACATGCAACGCACCAAGGACTGAAAAGACATTTCCAAAATTCGATGAGCATGCCATCTTGATGTATTTGACAGTGTTCAAAAGCCTTTTCACTGGCGTAAGTCCCATGGTTGAGTCAGTGGGTTGGAAACATACGTGATTCTGCCCTCGACCACACCCCGCGCCACGACCCCCAGGCTCTTCTCTAGCAGAATGACGTCCGCCGCCTCTTTCGCGATCTCAGTTCCTGAATCAACGGATACCCCGACATCAGCACCACGGATAGCCAAAGCATCGTTGACCCCATCCCCGAGGAATGCTACAGCGCGGCCGCCGCCACCAGCTCGCAAAGCCTTCACTACTTCAAGTTTCTGGTATGGTGACAACTTCGCGAAGATAATAGCACGATCAATCGTCTCGTTGAAAACCTCGCGGTCCTTGGCAAGTTCAGCAAGTTGAGGGCCCGTAACCATCAAACTGGATTCATTTATATGTTGGAGTGACGTGTCGGATGCTGCCTCTACGTCCTTTGGGGGCTGTGCGTTAGTCGTCTGCGTGAAGTTGACAGGGTTGAAGAGGCCGAGGTCGCGAGCAACTTTGGCAGCTACTGCTGGGGAATCTCCGGTGAGGATTCGCACCTGGGTCAGCTTAATCAGTTCCACGCAAATCCGAGAAAATCGGTCATAATACCTGGACGTGAAGGCTTGCAAGCTTTTGAATTGCCTCAGCAGCGTCCGGTTTCAATGGATCCAACAAGGCAATGAAACCAACGAAAATCAAGTCCTCCTCGTCCTCGGCAGAAATGCCCGCATCCATTTTGACGGATGCCTTACGAGAAGCGATGGCAATCAACCGAAGCCCGTCTTCGTTCAGTCGCTTGGCAGTGTTCAGGATTTCAGAGCGATCACCTTCCGTCAAGGGGGTAGATGAAGATGAGTCGAATCCGATGTTCCCTATCGGTTTCGAATATTCTTCATCCTTTAAGACGGAAACGCATCGCTCTAAGACCTCCTCCACAGCCCCTTTGGTTATGAACAACGCTTCATCACTTGCAGAGAAACAGCGCGCGAGGACCGAAAGCATGCGGCGTGTGGAGTCGAATGGAACTTCACCAAGTTTAGCCCAACCTTCTAGCTGACCATTGGAGAGAGAAGTCTTCTCATTTTCGCCAATATAGTCCAGGATGGCACGGTCAATTGGGCTGCGAGATCCCGTCTGCAGTAAGGAGTTGATGTAGGACAGCTTGATAGGAAGGTCCGACAGTTCGCCTTCAGGGTTGACCGATTTCGCAACGCGAACGAGGTCAGCTGTCAATGTGCCCGTCTTGTCAGAGCACAGCACGCTCACTGCACCCAGGTTTTGGATAGCATCGAAGCGCTTTACGATGACTTTCTGCCTGGCAATGCGAACAGCTGACAAAGCCAAGTTGGAGGTCTTTAGGATCACAAGTGAACAAGTGATGGTTTGAGAGAAATGACGATACTTACGACTATCATGGGAAGCATCTCTGGCGTAATCCCAACTGCGATCGCGATCGCAAACATGACAGCACCTTTCCAATCCTTGCTAACCGCTCCTTGCACGATAAATACAGCCGGTGCCATCACCTACGACGCATGATTAAATGTCGGTATGAGTTGTGAGGTGAAGATGAAACGCTTTGTACTCACCGCCATGAAAGCCAAAAGGACGTAGCTAACTTTCCTGATACCCAACTGGATAGTGTTTTCTGGTCTTTTCCTGTTAAGCTCCTCAGCAATGGCAGCCATGTACGTGTCCTTTCCAGTGGAGACAATGACCGCGCGGCCATTTCCAGCTGCAACTGATGTCCCAGCTAAACATACATTATGATTGTCCAAGAGATGGAACGGCTCCGATTCGTCCGCGGCGCTCGTACGGACAACCTTATCGATCGGCAGCATCTCTCCCGTGAGAGATGCCTGCGTAACGGCCAGGGCCTCAGCAGAGATGATGACGCAGTCCCCAGGGAAAACGTCACCGCCTATACAACATTTGAGTTCCGATACACTGCAGATGTGCAAGGGCGTACTGGCAACCGCGACCACATCCCCGGGAACTATATGTCTCAGATCGATTTCTATTTCCTGAGGAACTGAGTTCACGCGACGAATAACGCGAACACGGGTGACAATGGACTTGACTAGCTTGAGTGCTTGAACCATAGACTTCATTTCTTGCCAATACCTACGTGGCAAAGTTGGGGTTTAGCTCGATTGGCAGATTAGCCCGCGAGAACAGTACCTCAAAGACGTAGAAGCAACGACCATTGCTATCATGACTACGAAGGTTGGCACGGAATCCGTCGCAATGTTGATTAAGGCGAGGATCGTCAAAAGCACATTAAAGGGATTCCAAAGCGCAGTCCATAAGATCGACAGTGCGGCCAAGGGACGTTCGTTGACTGGTATGTTCAAGCCATGGGTACTGAGGATCTCAGCAGCCGTTTCCTCTGATAGTCCATCGGGGTTCCACGTAGGTTCGAATCTGCTTGGACGTTGAGAGAAGGTGAACAAAAGCGACGGTAAAGCTTACTCGAACACATCCGAAACAGGTACGCGAGCGAGCCGAGCGATTTTGGCTGTGATTTCGGACTCTTTTGTCTGGGCGGCAGACAGAGATATGTCTGGACCGTGCTTCTCCGATTTAGCGCCAGCCCTGAAGCGAGCAGGAAGGAGGCGCGAGGCAAGAATGGCATCGAATGAGAATCGCATGACGAATTTCCGTCCGGGACTTATACGAAGATCAATGGTGGGGCAACAACTGGCGCAAGACGCCTACCTTATCTTCGTTGGAAGAGGCGTTTAAGGGTGAGTTACCTGCGGGGGCGAGCAGACTGAAGCAAGTTAGATAAAAGAGATATCACGTCGAGGAAGAGTTGAACGCACAAAGACGTAAGTACAAGCGTACAAAAACTCCCATCTGTTGGTTAACACGACTGAGGAAAGGATGAACGGGTTCGTCGAGGCTTTATAGGACTGGTAGAAAGTTTTCGAATCTCCGACGCGACAGGTCCGGAAGGAAGGCCGCATGGGAAGTCTCCGGAGTTGATGCTGGGTAAAATTGCTATTGGCCCGTAAGGTTGTACATTTACGATATATCAACCCATGATACACATGCCAACATGGTGGACCTGTGGATCAACTTGATCAGCTCTTTTGGCCACAGGGTATGGATCAAGACCTTGAAAACGGCGACAGGTGGGCTGTGACAATCCCACAGTACTGATCGAGTTGGAATGATCACAGATCTGGACAACCGCTTCTGAGAGCGAGCGACGGCCGCATGTCGCTGCCATCGGAGAGAAGATCGTTCCGCGTCAGACCGGATGGGAGTTTCCTTGCGAGCAACCCTGACAGGTGCATGGACTGACCGCGGTTCCATGGTATAGCGACGGTAATGGCCGCTCATGCACATATATGTTCATGTGCAAACGAAAGTCACCGCAGTGGCTGCGACCTGACATTCGTGGGTGGGTGGCGACAAAGGGACCCATGTAGAGAACTCCGAACACACGAAACTAGGCGCCGCCATTGGTTACCACGTCAAGCTTCACGTTATCAGTCGAGTTTTAAGTAACAGAGTGTCATAACCTGAGCCGCACGGTGGTCACATTGTTGGGGTTCATTGAAGCGCCACTAGATACTTCCATATAGCCATGGCGAGCGTTTCCTGTCGGAGATTGCACTGGGACAGCTCTTACACTAACCTGCCCCCACACACGACGGACGGACATTAACCCCCAGCTGCTGGTCAAGCACCGTGTAGCGTAAACTACAGGGTCCTCTTCTTTACTGCGGTGACACGGTTGAGAAGCCGTGCCGCCAGACTAGGACGTGGTGCAAATGCACAGGAATTTATTGTACCTCGCGCACGTGCCGCCATTACATGGTCCATCAATTTGATTTGATGGCTGCACCGAATTCTCCGACCCAGCCTGGTCCAGTTTCGGGATTCTCGGACCACGAAGGCGGAAGCGTTCACACGCGATACTGATTCAAGCCGTTGGGTACTGGTACTTCCAAACTAGCAGTCGGTAACACAAAGCCATCGATTCAGCCCGTTTGGATCTCAGGCACAATCCTCGGACCGATTCTCATCCCGGATACTCATGGAGTAACTCAAGGTTATGGCACGAGCAACACCACTCCTCGATACGGTCTTTTACATTTGCGTCATCACCAATATCACCTTTTAAAGTTTCCCCCCCTCTCCTTCCTTGTTCTCTGGCTGCTCCTTTTGTCCTCGTGTTTGTCCTGTTTCGGAATCAGACAGAGATTCCGGTGCATCTTTGGAAATTGCAAGAGACTTCTCGATATCCCTCGTAATGCGATCCAGCTCTTCACCGACCTTCACTTCGGCTTCTGAAGTAGCCGGCTTCTTGTCGGTCTCCACACTTTCTGCGGTTGCTGCCCATGCGCTCTCGAGCTCTTCCTCCCATCCGAGCTCACGACAGAGCTTCCGCACAATGTCGTCGCACTTGCCAAGCAAAACAATATCGTCTTGCCTATCAAAGTTTCCGACCTCTTCCAGGTTGATCAGAACACGAGGACAGTCATCCGGCACCAAGTCCACAAGAGATGCAAACGGATGAACAGTCAACGATGTTCCAATTACTATCAACAGGTCGGCACGGCGTAGCGAGCGTACAGACAGGTGGAACTGCGGTGGGAGCTGCCGGCAATCAGCCGGGAACCACTGTGATCGAAGTGTAGGATACTTGCAGATTCCCCAAAGAACACGATATCCGGTTTGACCAATCCCTTGCAGTGATCGCAGCGTGGTATCACAGAATTTGCGACCTCTTTTTTGATCTTTTCATCGCCATACGGACGCTTGCACTCAATACATCGCTGGGTAGCAAAACTTCCGTGCGCTTCAATGATTTTCTTCTCAGGGACACCCGCTCTCCGCTCGAGCGTGTCAATATTCTGGGTGAAGCAAGTATGAAGAAGGCTGTGTGCATGCAACACGTGAATGAATGAGTGAGTCGGGGTCGGCCGATAGCGTCCGGGGTAAAGCTCCTTCGCAAGTGTGTAAACTTGGTGACGCATGCATAGTTACCACAAGTCCCGGTGTGTCGTCAACTCGCAAGACAATACAACACTTACAGGGTACCGGATTTCTTCGGAAGAAGTCTATCTGGAACACTGCCTCTGGATAAGGTAAATTAAGCCGTGCCAAGTTGGCCTGAACGGAGCTGGCCAGTCAGGCAGGCAAGCCGTCTCATGTGATATGATGCTCACGTATAAACCTGGTACAATCAGACCCACTGAATGGTATCTCGACAATAGAAGTAACTCACCCGTCTCCGGTGATCTGAAGTCTGGAATCCCAGCGGAAGTACTGACGCCTACCTGGTCCTGAGCTAATACCTCCCAGTCAGCGGGGTAACCCTTACCGGCACCTAACTACACAGGTCCGCATTAGCCGCATGAAACACGCGAAACAGCAGGGACGCAATCACCATGAGAAACACGTTTCGACAGCTGCCAGATTTCATGTACTTGGCGAGTGATTGAAGATCATTTGCCTCCAGGACCTTCGGAGAAGATTCATGAGAATGTAAGCGAAAGTTCATCAAGGTGCCGCGTGGAAAGTTATCAGCGTCACTGGTTCGTGAGGAGCGGTTGCAGGGATCAAAAACTCCAGGCTCAAATCCTACTAGTAACAGGCTTATCGATAGGCGATCGGTGATCAGCCGACAGTAAGAGTAGTGAGAACGCCGTTGATAACGCTTCCTGGCTCATAATCCCACGGTCCGGTGATTGGTAAACAAGCTCTCCGTGGAATCCACCTGCAGGAAATTTATGTAATGTAAACTTCCCTCGAATCATCGCAAGCTGGTTGCCTGAACGGCACTGCACGGGGGTTCTTCTGAATCGGTCCATTGCAAGTATGTACTCCGCAACCGGTAGGAGTGCTTCAGGCTACTGAAATAGGATCCAAAATGATGCACTGCGTGGTCCGGGATGGAGAATCCGTCCAATGAATCGTTGTTATGTGAGAGCTCTGCAGAGGCCCTATCGAACCCAAATGCGTCGTTCAGATAGAGCAGTGCCGTGTTCGTCGGATGATTTGCTCGTCTCTGGCTGTGCGTATGGATTAGATCCGACGCGCGCCTCGCAACAAACTTGGCGTCTTTACGAAGAAAAAACATTAGCGAAGCAGAACAAGATCCGCACGGCGACCAGGATAGCGAGTTGTGTCAGGACGAGATCCAGAATCGAGGGGCCATGCCGATACACCCTCCCCAGACAAACTCGCATATCGCAGACCAGGAAGAGCCGAGACACTGCTCTAAACATCCTCCGGAATGATAATGCCAAGAACAGTGAATTGTATCTGTTTGGCATGGAATGATGAATACAGTCTCACAGGTGCTGCTGACATTCCGGCTCTTCAGGAAGCTCGATGATCTGCTCATATCCAGGGTACTCGGGTAGGTTGAGCTGAAACCTTTCCTCCATGGCCCTACAATGGTGTCAGAATCTCAACCGGAAGGGAATTAGCTCATAGAGGACTAACTTGGGGACAAACCTCCCTCCGAGGAAGTGTCTTCCCTTGAAGGACCGTACTCCTTCCTTCGGTGCAGTCAAGCTTACCAGTACATCGGGCATGATGCCCACTCCCTCCTCGTTCCCCTTTTCGACATCCCACCCGCTAGGAATGTCGACCGAGACTATAGGCTTCTTTGAAGATGAAAGAAGCGGTAAGACCTCATCAAAAGGTGCGCGGACAGGCCCCTTGAACGAAAATCCGAAGATGGCATCCAGGATAACGTCCGAAGACGAGAGGGCCGAATGGAGCGTATCGACTGTTGCGTCGGGGGGCAGAGATTTGATATTCATGTTATCGCACTGCCGGTGCAGTCGCTATCCGAGTTTGCGAGCAGAACAGTTAGGACTCAGATCGGATGTGTATAAATTGGGATAACCTTGTAAATGTCCTTCGACCCTGGCTGGTGAGTGATATTTACCTCATTAATGTCTTCCATAGTATGCAGGCACAGATACCTTGGGCATATAGATCGTAGGTTCGTAGCCGAACATACCTGGTTGCAGTGCCCGTCATCTTGCTTATCAGCGGCCTGTCAGGTAACGAGGGACGAACCAAGGTGTCTCGCCGCTATTAACCCATCGCCACCTTGGTTACCAGGCCCGCAGCAGACGAGAACCCTTCGGTAATGCGCCTTGTCGTAGACCTTTGCAAGTGTCTGAGCACACGCAAGTCCAGCCAGTTCCATTAACTTCGACATAGCACAACCGTTAAAGTCCATAGGATATAACGATTGATGATTCTGTACCTGATCAATACTGAACGCTCCCCATGCATTCATTAGTTCTTCGTCAATCTGTAATGCATCAACTACTACCATGGACAGCTATAATGAATACTATTCACCTGTTGGGCAAGTTTTGCTGTGAGATACCGGATAGACATGGTGCTATTGGAGATCTCTCTTACATAACGGTCGACGCTTCTCAGCAGCCCTTGGGCGGTTCACCTCAGACCAGGCACACGGAACTGATGTGGCAGGCACATTAATCAAGTACATAACTACAACAACGCCCCACGCCAGCGAAGAGGACTAGTAATAATATGATAAGACGTCAACGACAAAATCCATGCACTTTCAGGGTTGTTGGATCATGATGACCCGGGTTTCGTACAAACTCGGCGATGCTCTTCCCAGTCCCTCCTCTGGTGTTCTGGAGAGCAGTATTTGACCAATCTGCACTTGCTACAGACAAGCCCAGTCGTAGTTGATCCGTCTATGGAGTCAGCGCTGCTCTGAGAAACCTCGGAACCTTCGTTACTCTCAGCATATCCTTGGATCTCTTCGCCAAAACAGACGTTGCAATCGATCCAATTGCACATCTCCTTTGCTCTGATCTTCTTCCCATAGCGACCACCTCGCTTCACCGACAGAACCGCCGCCCCTTCGACACCCCGCCTAGGAAAGCGAATCATTTCACAGTCGTCGTTGCAGCATGGATTTGGACATCCGCTTGGAAAGTCGAAGAAGATATCCTCCGCGGGTACGAAGAGGCGGTGGGTGAAAAGAATTTGAGAGTAAGAGGTCGTTTGGTGGGAAAACAAGATGATGAACGGCGGTCTCTTCTCATACAGTATTGCTCGGAATGCGAGATCTATCTGAGGAAAGCACGGTGTACGTCGCTGTTTGAGTAGCGTGTGACACAACCGCATGTCTGAGGAAGGCGAGAAACGTGAGGCTTTACAGCATGTGGAGAGAAAGAAGACGGACGATCGTATTGGATTTGACTCGCTATGCTCGGTTTACACGTTCGACCACCGTACGCATATCGACAAACAAGTTTGAAATACTCTGTAACATCGTCCATCTCTTGTCGTTTCAGATCTGTTACGATGATGTATACATCGTCGCAGTCATGATCGTGCATGCCGCGTAAAAGCATGAGTTCAGGAAGCTAATAGGAACCCAATGAGCATAAAATATCGAGAGAACTGATAGTGAAACTAGACACCATTGTGAAAACGACGGGCATCATGGACAATTTTCTGTCTTGCATCGATCTGTGATGGTAGACGTGAGTGGTCCAGGTCCGGTCGAGAGGGATCAGACGACCAGTGTCGACGGTTCGACAGAAGATGTTCTCTGGTACGAAGTCCCCCTTGTTCCAGACGATGACCTGGCGCCTCAGAGTGTTGGAGGCATGCTTGCGTTCCCTGACGGCTTGGAACCATTCCCAGTACGCGTCGTTGCGATGTTCAAGCCACTTGTCGATCAGCATGTCGGTAGCATCATGGTCGAGCGTTTTGCATACAAGCTCGCTCATCGCAAGCGTTGGCTGAGACAGCGCAGAATACCGTTGAGCTTCCTTGCGCATATGTTGTCGATTGCTTGATAGCGCGCATCGGACATGCGGGGAAATCTCTGCCAGCTACACCGGCCCTAAATGCCGAAATTAACCCCTGTACACTGACACAGCGACCACTAGCAACCCGACCATCCACCGCACGACCATCAGAACAACGACAGAACTACCCTAACAGTGCGCAAAGGGACACTTCCCAGAACAGTTGCACGGCGCTTGATCTGCCAGACCACCGTCAGTCGACTTCCTTGTCAATAGCGTTATCAAAAATACCAATATTCAAGCGGAGGCACGAGGTCTCGCAGTCTCCATCGCCGGCTTCCAACAGAGCCTGCAGGCTGTCGTGCTCTTCGACCTTGCGCCCACACGCCGCCCTCCAGTACACCCTACTTCTCAGGTGACTTGGAAGATATCCATGGTTAAAGATGTGGTTCGTTAGCTGGGCCACGATGTCAAACTTGGTCTCGGGGGCATCAAGTCTGACGCGCTGCGTGACAACAGGTCCGGCGGGCCTGTGGAGGTAGTTGTAGCTAAACCAAACAGCAGGGGTGGAATCCGCTGGAGACCTCGTCAGCAAAAGTCATTTCTTCCTTCGTGATTGCTCACCGATGACTAGGCGAAGCGCGGTCTGAGGACACTTGCCGGCACCATTCTTCAACAGCTCTTCGACCATGTGTCCACCGCTGACGCGATGACCCTCATGGTTTTCCCAGAAGGAAACCGACCGGTGCTTGGCTTCGATGAAGCCTTGCCGGAAAAGATGTTCAAGAACATCCTCCAGGTCCAACAGACGGTGGTTCTGAAACTCCAACTCGATGAGCTGGGCCGTAGCAGGCTTGTTACAGCGAGAGACTTGGTGGTAAGTCAACCAGAGCTCGTTGTGGGTCATCGGAAGGGCAGTCAGGGCACAAGTCGAAGGCTGGGAAGTGGAAGATGGGCAGAAGTCGCTGGAGGGAACTGTCATCGTGAGGATCCCTTTATATTTTTGGTTCAACCCGAGCCGCAGGGTCAATATATCAGGGTCGGTAGTGATCCAAGTGAAGAGTGCTCGCTTACCATCGAGCGCGTAGTGACGTAGTGAGGCAAGATATATTTTGCCACCAAGGTTGCTAAGTTATTTTTCAAGTTCTGCCCAGCACGGTCCGCAGGACAGACGGTAACGGCAACTGGTGCTTTGGGACTCACTTGAATGATCGTATGGTCGTTGGATGTCCGGTCACCCGATGCGCACCGAGTCCCAGGCAGTTCGTCAACGAAGCGAAGTCGAACCATAGATTTCCATTGAGGCGCAATTGTCTACAAGTCGCAACGGCCGAGGTTGTGATGCTGAATCTGCCGCAAAGTTATGCTAGACTGGCACTGGCTATCGAAATACCCGGTTCACCTCTTTCGACGAAATCAAGCATGTCCCCGCGCAAGCCTTGGTGGACGAGTTCGTACCATCATTCCCTGGCCTCACAACCGACAAGACTCAGAGACTCCGAACTGGAGTACTGACACTGTCCGGAACCCACTCACCGAAAGAACGCCTAAACAATCTCTTGGCAACGTTAAACCACGTCGCTCTGTCGTGACAGAAAAATATAATTCCATATGGCACGCTAGTTTAGAAAGGTATCTTACGGTCATTTACCTAATTTCCATATTCCGTCTTTGACCGTCGTTAGTCCTTCTCGTTTTGCAGCCTCCATGAAGCTAGCAAGTTGCTCGATGGTGCGGTCATAACCAGGAGCAAGCCTGAGCATTGTTTGTATGCGGTCTAGTGGTAATGAACCCAAGTTCGTGAGCATGCCTTCAATGAACTGTAAACTGCTATGTCAAACGACGCGCCCTACTGAACGTAATGTTCCCCACCTTCCAATAAACTTTCATCTGTTCTGCCTGCTGTTGTTGCACGCTCATTATCGGTGGCAACTCGTCCTCGCGGGTAGCTGCGGCTCGAGTGTCAAAATAAGGCGAGTCAGTACAACAGCGGAAACAATATACCAAGTTTCGGCACCGCCGTCTTCATTCCTGGTATTGGTTCTTCCGCTACTGAGAGTAACTTGAACACATGTTCGCTGTCCTCTTTCAAAACACGCATGTCGACCCATGTGGTAAGCGATTTCAGTGCCGCACTGCGGCTCACATTGCCTACCCTTGAGATCAGTTCGTCGACGGTCCACATGTCTGTGTATCGTCGTAATCCACCCAACAGGGCACCAGGAACTAATAGGTCGCACCCTTTTCCGAAAAAAGCTCAATAAGTGCAGCCTCCAGGGGCGGAACGTCTGCATTGACTTTGTGATCGTTGAATTCAAGTTCAAGTTGGACTCGTCCAAGATGAGGTAGCCAGCACAGAGCTTTGTCTGGCTTGAAAGTGGTAAATCCCTTAGCGTACTGTTCTTGTGCGCTGTCGTGGAAGGTGAGTCAGGATTCGATGGACTGGTAACAAACCCACTCCCGAAACTGGCGCGGCATGATGATACTACTTGTTTCTAAAGCTGGCCAGAAGTGTCGCGAGATTATGGTTGGATGAATGACGCTCTTCTGCTTGTAAGTATAGTCTCGTATGCAGAATGCATTGTCGCTTACAGGATGTTGTGACTGGACATGCTGGTCGATTCGTTTTGAATCCGTCATGTCCCGAAGCATCACTTCGCAAACCTGCAAGGCTGACTCCCCGAAGCGAATCTTCAGAATTTCAATATTTCGTCGCTTGAGAATGACCCTCAGTACATCATGAATGGAAACGATTAAGGGACGAGCCTCTCGGTCAAAGTTACCATCTTTGATTGCAAGTAACCGTTGTGCAAGCAGCACTTGGAGTTCCTTGATGAATAGGTCCTTCGAGTCGTATATGCTGACGATCGTGCTAATGATATCACTCGTTTTGCTAGCGCGGAAATCTTTTGGTGAAGTTAGCCTTACTAAGAACACTCAGCAAGAGGGACGACGTACCAGGACCAGCATCGATTGGCTCCGGTGTCCATTCCGGATCGGCATAATTTTCAATTTCTGGCTGTTGAAGAGGTTGAATAGGTTCATTGTCATCAATCAGTGAGTCGCCGCTTTCACCGTCGCCAACTAAACTAGCGACAATGCTTCTGATAGCATCTGGCCGATCTCTTGTGGAAGCATTAGCAAAAGAATTGGACATAATAAATGTCATTACCGGAGATATCGACGTATAGGATCTGCTACCTTGAATAAGAGAACGCCTGGAGGATCGACGATCCTCAAGCATTTAATCGTTGAAACATAGGATAGGAGGATGTCCTTCGTGTCTGCTCCTGGATGAAGGAGTCGCTTCTTGTTCCTGGACAGCGTGTCAGCGATAGGGAAACCGTGTAGCCAAGACTAACGCTTGTCGAATGGATTGAACTAGTTCTGCTCGTTGATCAACTCTTTGCAAACATTCCTATGCGGATATCGATGAGCGTAAAAGAAATTATAAGGTATGCACGAGTAAGGCTACCTTGAGGTCTTGGAGCGCACCTGCAGAGTCTGGGTAATCCACGATGATGTCAAATATCTCGCGTGTACTACAACGGAAATGACCAAGTCAGTGCAACACAAACGAGCAATCACATACCGCAAATCACAAAGAGTTTTATGCATATGGAAGTCAAACCGCGACCCGACACCCTGCATCATCGTTTTCGCCTCGTCGGCTTCGAGATGTGAGTAATCACAGATATACAAGAGAACATGTGCCCTACCATTGGTTGCTCCTCGAGCGAATGGCCATACCATCCAAGGGACAATCTTGTGGATCATCCAGGAGCGAAGGTTTGCCAACATTGGCTCTTCCCATGAGCCGGCACAGGTCTGCAGCACATGAGACTCAATATATTCGTATCCTACACTGGCTATAAGCGTTTCATAACGCTCTATGAGGCTCAGCGTGTCGAAAGCCTGCCAGAGTGAGCGGTCTTGTTGATCAGATGGCTGCTTCACTGTCCTGACGAGAGTTGCGGCGACAAGCGTTTTGACTCCACGCGCAAAAGAAGCAGGGAGAATGGAGAATAAGTGGGTTTGAAATGCGAGTGTGTACGCCGATGTGATAGTTTGACCTAGTCTGTGAAGAGCCTTATGTTACGGGTGGGGACTCGGGACGAGAGGATAGGAATTACTCAGTATTCGGCTTCCAAGCATTGTACCATTCTACTAGTCGGAAAATGAGTGCCCTGACCGTCTCCGGATCCGAGTTGGACTAAATCCGTGTGAGTGTCGGATAAGACGGCTGTGGAGGGCATACTTCGTAAAGATTCATGTAAACTTCGACCTCGCGCACGATCAGGTGCTGGCATTTATGCAAATCTTCTGTAAATGTTGGTTAGGTTGCAGGTGAAGCTCGGCGGAGCCACGGATCAGACCAAGAAAGACCTCAAGCATGACGGATAATCGTCTGCATTTGTTGATGATGTCGAAGGCTTCCCTGACTTGACGCATGTCTGTCGGAATGCCACTTCAGCTCTTCAGAGGTAAAGAAGACTGAATTGGCCAGTTTACCATGTTTCGGTCGGGGGGTTGGATCATTCAAGTCGTACGGCTTCAGGAATGTTGTCGCCAAGCTCCAAGCCTGTCATGTAGGGTGAAAGTGCGAAGCGAGTTCGGGGGAGAATGCGTACGTGGCTGAAGCTCATGAGACCCGATATTCCTGGCTCCGCACGGTTTATGCGGGCAAAAGACTCCTGCCATTTTGCAGCGACCTGGGCACGTACCGCGTTGGACGCCATCTACAACACAGCCATATCAGTGTCCTAATCCGAGGGATTCAAATGCTTCCACCAGCATCCTCACCACTCTGAGCCATGGACGACGGCAGCGACTCGACCGCACTGCCATTCGTCCCCACGGAGGGCGACGTACTTTCCGTCGTCCCCCCGCCGCCCACCCAGCGCCACGATTCGCCCGTCGGAGCTCCGAGTCCAAACCTGACCGTTTTGGACACAAGTTTCCAACCATCGTCCAGCGTCTCACAGGAATCAGACACCCCGTGCAGAGATCCTCGGTTTTACCTGGTTGACGGAAGCTGCGTACTGCGCGTCAGCAACACCTTCTTCAATGTACGATTTCGTTATCTGCGTGCGTGAGACAGGTAAATGATTGCTGTTGTAGGTCCATCGTAGCATGCTATCGGCGGACTCTTCCTCCTTCAGCACCATGTTTACTCTTCCCCAGGGCGACGTTGCCGTGGAAGGCACGTCGGACGACAACCCAATCATCCTGCACGGGGAGACCCCTGGAGAGTTCCGCAACTTTCTCTGGTCCCTCTATGCCCTGTAAGATTTCAAGTCCAGTCTTGTCCCCCTCATCCTTATCTGTGAAAATAAACAGCCCACATGAACTTGTTGCCGCGCGTGGTTCTCGTCTTGACCTTGATCGTTTCATCGACATTGCTACAGTGGCCAGCAAATATTCATTTAAATCAATCGAGACCTGGGCTTTGGACGCAATACAGGAATTCATCGAGAGAAAGCCGTCTCCACTCCTTGATCCCATTCCTATCGGATTTCCCTTCTGTGCCGACTCACCGCCTTCTGTGTTCGTTGAGAGCAAGCGCCAGATATCCCGGCTGATGCGGGTTGCCCAGATGTGTGGACATGCGAACCTTCTTGAAACCATGATCGCATTGCTCCGGCAGCTTATGTCGGCATCCCTCCATTTTTCTTACCTGGCAATGTCTCTGGCAGACGAACTGAATATCAGGGAACTGCGGGGTCAGGCATACTTGGAGGTATTGCAGAGATCCGTGTTCATCTGCGGTCGCGACGAGAAGGGCAATATCCTTGTGGAGGGCGATGTACACGAGAGTTCCGATGGATTAGACCGTCTTGTGGTCAGCCCTGCACAGCAGCTTCGCCTACTCTCCGGATATCTCCGCCTCTCCAAGGCTTGGGAGAGATTGCGCGCAATTCCGGTATCCTTTGAACACTCTCCCCTTTGCGGAACTACCTGGCATCAGCACGGTTGCACCCAGAGCTGGTCGGAGTTTTGGAAGGAGAAAGCACGATCCGACGGGGTGCTTGCTCTTGGCCCAACGAACGTGATTGGAAAGTTGCAGATAATGATGAAGGAGTTTGACAAGTGGGGTTGCGCGACGTACATGCACAATGAATGCAAGTTGTTTGCGAAGCGCGCTGTCCAAGATACAATAAATCAGATCAGCAATTCGTTACCAGACTTTTTCCATGAATCCGGGGAGTACTGATCAGAAAGTCAGTTGTCTTCATTGTTACCGATTGCAGCTCCATTACAAGCATTTACATATTAAATCACTGCTATGTAGTACTACAGTCCTGATGCATGTGTTGACGTTTTCTGCTTTCCCTTCACAACCGTGTCTTCGTAGTTGAATGAATCGTTGGAAACATAGCGAAATTCTCCATTCCAAGGGCCGTCCGATACTTGATGGGTATCTGCAGTCGACATGGTTACCATGTTGCGCATAAGGTTGTCGATGTTGTCGTCCGATGGGGGTTGTTCCAAGCCTATCTGTGATCCTCGCCTGAGCATTTGTTGGAGAATCTCTTCTTCCTCTAGGTGTTGGATACGGGCCCTTAGACCCTGTAGGATAGTCTCGAAAACCTCTGGACAAAGTAAGATTGTGTGGTGTGTTCGGGAGGATCCACCAACTTTGCTCCTCCGCCTGATTCTTTGGCAAGGGTTGTATCAATGCAGAGAACGACATGAACTCTTCCTCGATCCTCGGGTCGTCTAACTGGAGCTTCGAGCACCATTTCTGTTCGAAGGCTTGCGGACTTAGCTCCGAGTCAGATTGACTGGATTCGTCTGGACCGTATGCAGTGCCAACGGAACTGGCAGGCGAAGGAGCACGGATGACAGGTGAAGCGTAGGCAGGATCGCCCGTGTGGATGAGCGGAGCATTTGGCATTGTGAGGGTTGTGCACCAGTTGGATGTGCAACTGCGGCACTACCAGCACTTCGGCAGTTCAGAGGAACGCGACTCGACGCGGTGTGACATTGTTGATTAGCGCGACTCGTGACTATCAGTCACGTTACATCTCGTTTATAATCTTCCAGACGCGTCTTCGCTCTCTTTCGTCTGTTCCACCATCACCTCGGTCTAATAGCATTTCGATCCTGTACTCTACCTCATGGCCTATGTTTTTAAGAGAGGTTAGTGCTATGAACATTCTCCGTCAGTCGAAGTTAACCGTTTCGCGTTGCAGATGGGTGCGTTCTTCGTGCGTGACGCGACGCGTCTCGTTGACACCCAGTAACCCAGCCGCAAGGAGAATGTTCAGTTCGATAAGGTAGATCGTGTGCATCCGTCGCGTCGCGGTGTTGTTTACTTGGACACCAGATCACGGCGAGGGTGAATAAACTATGCTATGGTCTTGATATGGACTACGTTGATCCCATCGAGTAAGTTCCATTGGACATCTTTCTTGTTAGGTACTGACGGTGCGCAGAGTGGCAAAGAAAGTGATTGCCGGCGTATACCAAGGCGTCACTACTGTCGAACTTGATGTCAGTTCCCGTGCATGCCGACATACGTACACACTAATCTTGCCATAGAATCTCGCCGCAGAAACTGCCGCTTATCTCACCACGAAACATCCAGACTATGCCGTCCTTGCAGCTCGTATCGCTATATCCAACCTGCACAAGGAAACAAAGAAGAACTTCTCCGCGGTAATCAAGGATCTGTATGACTATGGTGGGTCGATCCAGTGCCCTATAGACTGCTTCGCTAATGGGTTATAGTCAACCCGAAGAATGGGCAGCCGGCAGGCATGATCTCAGAGGAGACGTACGATGTCGTGCAGAAACACGCAAGCACACTCGACTCTGCGATCATTTATGACCGCGACTTCAACTACAACTAGTGGGTAGTTATTAATCTAAACGCTCATCGTTTAACTGGCTGGTGTAGCTTTGGCTTCAAGACCCTCGAGAGATCTTATCTGCTTAGAATCAATGGTCGTGTTGCAGAACGTCCTCAGCACATGATCATGCGAGTAGCTGTTGGCATCCACGGCAATGATATCGACCACGTACTGGAAACGTACAATTTGATGTCTGAGCGGTACTTCACACACGCGTCACCCACACTTTTCAATGCTGGCACACCCCACCCACAACTTAGTTCTTGTTTTCTTGTTTGCATGAAGGATGACTCGATCGAAGGCATCTACGATACTCTTAAAACTTGTGCCATGATCAGCAAGACTGCTGGCGGTATCGGGCTGAGTATTCATTGTATCCGGGCTACGGGGTAAGTACACTTCCTACACTAATCGTCGGCTAAAACAGACACATTTCCTTGCAGCTCTTACATTGCAGGCACCAATGGTTATTCAAATGGCATAGTGCCCATGCTCCGTGCGTATGATGCGACTGCACGTTACGTTGACCAAGGAGGCAACAAACGACCCGGTGCATTTGCAATATATTTGGAACCCTGGCACAACGACGTGTTCGACTTCATCGATCTCAGAAAGAACCACGGCAAGGAAGAGGCTCGTGCTCGCGACCTTTTCTATGCCCTGTGGATCCCTGATCTTTTGTACGTCATCCCCCTTTGTATTAAACACTGACTTAGATATCCCCTAGCATGAAGCGCGTAGAGGCGAATGGGGACTGGTCCCTTTTCTGTCCAAATGAAGCGCCAGGGATGGCTGACTGCTGGGGTGAAGAGTTCGAGGCTTTGTACGAGAGGTATGAAAAAGAAGGCTGCGCACGTAGGACAATTCCTGCACAGAAACTTTGGTACGCTGTTCTTGAAGCACAGATTGAGACTGGAGGACCCTTTATGGTTTACAAAGACTCCGCAAACCGTACGTGCATCCCTTCCTTCGGAGTCGCCGACTTATCACTCCATTTAGGAAAGTCTAATCAACAAAACCTCGGCACAATCAAATCATCTAACCTGTGTACTGAGATTATCGAATATTCTGCCCCTGACGAAGTTGCCGTCTGCAACCTTGCTTCTCTCGCTCTTCCAACCTTTATTACAAACGGTCAATACGACTTCCATAAACTCCGCGATGTCACCAAGGTTATCACGCGCAACCTTAACCGCATCATCGACATCAACTACTACCCTGTACCCGAAGCACGCAAATCCAACACACGCCACCGGCCCATTGGACTTGGCGTTCAGGGCCTAGCCGATACCTTTATGATCCTCCGCCTTCCTTTTGACTCCCTGGAAGCTAGGGAACTGAACCTGAAGATCTTTGAAACGATTTACTATGCAGCTCTTGAGGCGAGCTGTGAGCTAGCAGAAAAAGAAGGTCCCTACGAGACTTTCTCCGGAAGTCCCGCGGACCATGGCCAATTGCAATATGACCTCTGGGGAGTCACGCCTACCGACCTCTGGGATTGGACTTCCTTGAAGGAGAAGATTGCTCAACATGGATTGAGGAACTCGTTACTGCTTGCGCCTATGCCTACGGCCTCGACGAGTCAGATCCTTGGGTTTAACGAATGTTTCGAGCCATACACGAGGTTAGTTTCTTCGCGCACTATAATGAATCGGCGACTAAAGAGATGTGCAGTAACATCTACACCCGTCGTGTCCTCGCTGGCGAATTCCAGGTTGTTTGCCCTTGGCTTCTTAGAGACCTTGTCGAGCGCGGCCTCTGGAACGACACGATGAAGAACATGATCATCGCGCACAACGGCTCAGTAGCCAATATCCCCAATATACCAGATGATGTCAAAGCGATCTATAAGACCGTCTGGGAGATCAGCCAGAAGAAAGTCATCGACATGGCCGCAGACCGCGGTGCCTTTATCTGTCAGAGCCAGAGCTTAAATATCCATTTGCAAGCTCCTACCCTTGGCCAGCTCACGAGCATGCATTTCTATGGATGGAAGAAGGGGTTGAAGACCGGAATGTACTACCTCCGTACGCGCCCAGCTGCTCAAGCCATCCAGTTCACGATCGATCAAAGCACCCTCAAGACTGCTAAAATGCAAGAAACGTCCAACAAAGGACGGGGTCCAGACCGGGATGGTAACAGCGTATCGAGCCCTTCGCCAGCCTCTCCGATACGCGGTATTAGGCCAAATCCGCCAGTCCCTTCCACTTCATCGCTGGGTGCTACCTCGAGCTCGACAACTGTAGGGAATGCGGAGATTGACCCCGAGTATGCTGCAGCCATCCAGCGTCAGAAGGACCGCGAGCTGGAAGAGGCCAAACTGATGTGTTCTGTTGAGAACAAGGAGGCGTGTTTGATGTGCTCAGGCTGAGTTTACCGGAATATGTATGGTAGTTGTTTTAGACGTCCGTCTGTGTTGCTTCTCTTGTGAGTTTACGTCGTGTTGTCATTCTGTATTAGCCTGTGCAATTTGTTTGTATTCGTACACTGAATTAAAATCAATAAGACGACACCTTGATCGATCCTTGTTGATGTGAGGCGGTTCAAGTTAATCCCTGTTGGGCCATCTCGACTCGTTAGTGACGAGTACTATCTGGCGCCAGTGTGGTATGAGACTGTTTCAACGCGCACGAATGTAATGAAGACGGCAGGGTGCCGCTTCATAAACTGTTTCTGACATACATACAAAGGCACAAGTATCTAATGAAACAGCATGATAGTCAGGAAGGTATGGACATCTACTGAGAATAGGGGTGGCATGGGGATAAATACAAGAAATGCCCCGATGGTATACACTGTTAGTTCTAGGGTCTCTTTGTAATGCTCAAGAGCAATGGTATAACAGTAGCTCGTCAATGGACGCGGTGGACCGTCAAGACCGCAATACGGCCGTCTTGCGCGATAGCATGGTTGATTCCTGCGCGGAGAATGCGAATAAGCGACGAGGAACTGGTCGAAGATGCACACCTTCGAAGCCTGGCTTGAGAAGCCCTTCGCGCCATTCTACATCGGCGAGCCACGAGGTGCCCTTCCACGAACTACCAGAGATGGCATTCCGGACCAGCAAGTCGCGACCGATGTTGTATCCGTTTGGGACAATCATATGGTGCTTGGTGGTGTCCTGAAGCGAGAGTTGAGTCAAGCAATAGAGGCAGTCGAGCTGGAGAACGAACCTGCTCCTTCGATACCCTAAATTCAAGCATAAATAGTGGACCAAAGCAGTAAGCACACTCGACTCACCCAAGGAACCATGCACCGGTATTGGCTTCGGTTCCGTTTTGTTTCCAAGCGCGGAAATGATTTCCCCCTGAAGGTAGCGTCAACACAAGGCTACGGCAAGCTCACTGATTGTAACTCGCCAATGAGGGTTTCCCAGCATGTTCCCCAGCGAGGGAAATAGTGCTGACGCGCTAGAATATGCTCGGATTTTCTGCCATCCCCGTCACCAAGGTCTGCCTTGTGGACATGGCCGTAATGCAACCCGAAGCACTCCTCGGAGAAGCCAATAGACCTTGTAGACATGAGCCACATGCTTGCGACAGATAAGGTGGGGAAGAAGGCAGCCTACTTGTAATACCAGCGGAAACCCTCGTCTGTGAGAACAAACGGATCCGATAGATTAGATATAATGACATTCAAAGGTTCTCCGTATCTGGGCGTCGTGAACTGTGCGGGTCAGTGTTCCGAGGGGACGTCAACGGGGAAGGTCCAGAGGCTCACATCGATGAAGCTGCCACCGAGTATTCGCGGATCGGCCCAGCCACTCTCGACCCTGGGTGGATATACCTGGAACACGGAGGGTTGGAAGGGAGTCTGTGTGCTCCAGCTCGGCCATTTGACGGGGAACGGTATCGCGAGGACGGCGGGGACGAAGGAGAGGAGGATGGAGAACATGGTGGGGATGGAGAACACCGTTCCCCTGCGAAAAACGGACGGCACAGCTCCGTATCGACATGAACGTTCCTACTGGCCGCGTCACGTGTGCGATCCTCCTCGCCTGGACAGAATCTCGAAAGTCGCCTCGCATCGGCCATGTCCACGCTCCACGACCTCGCCGTCGAGCACGACGACCAAGAACACGCTGCTCGTCGAGCAGACAGCGCCAGCGATGCAGACGCAGAGACCGCTTCCCAACGTTCAATCCCACTTTCTTCCCCCTCTCGCTCGTCGCACCGTGTCACCACTCCGTTACGCGCACAAGAGTTCTTCTCCAGAAGAGATTCCCAGGTAGACTCCATCGAGATAGACTTCAACTCGGAAACGGACGAGGTCAGCGATTCACATAGCGATCCGGATGTTCGCAGAGCAAGCTCTATTACTTCTGCCGGACCGTCCACCTTCTCACAACCGGGGCCACCAAAGACACACGCTGCTGCCATATCTTACCCTCCTACGTCACCCTCAGACTCCACCGACGTCGATTCCTTTAGTTCCGCCGCGTCGACCTATTCGCGCAAGGCTCGTCCAGAATCGATGTTATTACAGCCCCCCCATGGCCCTCTCGTGCTGGGAATCGCTTTGGTAGACTTCAACCATTTGGTAAGGTTCGTTGGATGCGACGCCTGTTCATCATGTCAATCCAGCACTAGGTTGGCCCCAGGATCGAATTCAGCCAAGGTGATATATTCGAGGACGAGGAGATCGCCAAAGTGCTCCCGTTCCTCGCTCTTCCGGACGGTGCTCATCTGGTGTGTTCGATCCGTCGCGCCTGCAAATCAAACCTCATCCCCCGCAGTCTCTGGAAGACTACTCTTATTTCCATCTCGTGCCAGACGTATCAAGCCCCACCACGATATTCGGGATATCGTGAGTCATTTTACTGCGCGTCAGAATATGCGTAAGACGCATTCAGGTGTAATCGACAAATTGCCGCTTCGACCTTGCTCGTCAAGGATGTCGACGTGACGCGTTCCATTGTCCAAAAAGCCGTCGTTGTCTTGGCGAGCAAGCCTGTGTTTGGCCCAATACGGTCCGTGGCTAAAATATTTCCGCTTGCAATTCCTGATAAGTTGACATAGTGATCGACTGGGAGTCGTTACAAGAGCCTTGTTTGCTCAAAGGTGACCTTTCTTTGCCCACCTTCGCTCGCGCCAGATGCTGAGACCGTTCCCAGGGACTTCTCGGATACACGAATTCTAGTTGAATTTGGAAACTCACTCGAAATGTCGCTACGGACGCAACTCACGGAGAGCGGTCTGTACATAGGTTAGCAGCATACCACACCTTGTCCTTTCTACCATCATTGCTGACTTGGCCGAGAAAAGGAACTAGTCTGTAAGCTTTCAAACGCTCGTCTAGCACCAGCATTAAGTATTTTCCCAGGAGAGAATTCGTTCACGTGTTTCGGCATCGTACGTTGGTGCTGTTGAAGGCTCTTATGCTACAGAAGAAGGTTGACAGCATCTATCTGCATAGTCCATTGCTCACCGCTTTGTAGATTATGTTTTATGGACATCCCGTCGAGAGGTTGTGCACTTACCAGTATTCACTGATCTCCCTAATACCCAGTCCGTACCCACCGGTTCGTGATTATCTATTCACTGATTACGTGCAGGTCTACTCCAGACGTTGGATGATTGTGGCTCTCCTCCATTAGCAGCTAGAGCACCCACGTTATGTCGACCTAATTCACTCAGAACATCAGATCGAAAGAGTATGTTGGCGTACATTGGTCTTCCGTTAGACCTGTTCGGAAAGGTTGGTCCGGATGCGCCGTACCGGAAGATCAGCTAAATATCTCTTTTTAGGACGCATTTTTCCAGCCATATCTGCCACTGCAACAACTTGACCTCTTGAAGGATTCGCAGTGTTGGCTCTGCGGAAGTACTAATACAATCGTCACTCAGCAAAAAGAGATAGACTTGCTAGTAAACGTAAGCATTTCTTTACCTTCCCTTAGACGTCGCTGGATGCTGTTTCATAGACTGAGACAGCGACACTCGAGTTCCGGAATCCGAGGCTGGAACGCCTGGTTGCTCTTACACCTGCGGATCGCAAATGGATTGAAGAAATTGTTCGGGACATCAATGATTCTTGGGACGACGCAGATCCTACCAAAGCCGTCATGCAGTACGTTATTTCTCCCTCGTATTGAGCAGTTGATGTTTGAGCTCTCCCAAGTTTCAAGGGCAGTGATGATTATCTCAGAGCGAAGGTGTGTCAGATGGTCCTGAGGAATTAAATAGAGTGACTCACAAACGACAGTTCGAGGAGTACGTAACAGCCGCACTCGCATCAGTGCGGTACCGGGAGTTCCTGTCGAAGGGGAAGGGTAATGGCACCATCATTGCGGGAACTGGTAGGTTGGCGGCTGTACGCATACTTCTGAGGTTTATATCATGACAGGTGGGGATGCAAGTGCCCTAGAGGACTTCAATACTGTTTGGATAGCCGAATTCACCAAGACGAACGCCTACGAAGTCTGGGACCGGTCGACAGATCCAATGCTATTTGATATTGTTGAGCCTCGGTTAGTTTGGATCTGGGACTCACGGTCACTCACCCAATTCTGATCATCTCGCCATAACTAGACACCCTTGTAACGAGAAACCCTCGGTAGTGTCGGATATAGGACTCCGGCTTACCGAAGGTATCCAAGACCTCAAACTAGAACAACAGCTTGCACCAACACGTGAAGCCATCTCACGGACGCTAACAGTTGGCTCAGCCAACTTCTTCAAAGCTGTCGAGGGAGTCCGCGAGCGATGGCAGCAACGAACAGTTAGCTCCCCCTCCATGCAAGATTCGACCTCTAGTGCCTACAGTGCCCCCGTCGAGATCACTAAATCAGAAGCTAGCCTCGGCACGGTCACGACAGATTCCACGAAACCGGGCACTAACATATCCCGGCAGACCTCGCGAGAGTCTGCAACAAGCCCACTTTCGCCCACGCGTCCAATTAGCATGGCGCAGGCCGCTTCGGACACAAAGGCGGCATTGAGCACTCTTGGGGCTGGCATACAATCGCTGTGGTCGAACCGGGCCTCAAGGTTCTCACTCTCGCGTGCGAGTGTCGCGTCCAATGATTCCGTGTCCAGCCCGATACAGGGACACCAACAGGGCAACTTTTCATCCACGATCCAGTCGTCGCCCCCGAAATCTCGCCCGAGTATTCAAACGGTAGTGGAGGTTCCTGAGCACGGGCAAGAACAGGCGCACGTCGTAGTCACCGATGTCTGTGATGAAGGAACGAGCCACGAGATGGAGTCAGGCGAGCCGATGGGTACTGCACTTTGATGGACTGTATTCTCCATTTTCGTTGTTGCACTAGCTGCATATACCCCGTGCTTTCGCCTTGGGCACGTTCCCGGCACGAGAGGACGATCCCCGAGATCGACGCTGAGATTCGCATGCGAATTTTGGGACGTGGATACCCGTTCACCGAGCAACGAGCACCTTCCAAGGGACGAACAATGACCGGATACCCGTTGGGACATGCTTGTTTCACGGTTGCGCCGTTGACGAGTCCTCGAGACAAAATGGGTGGTCGTATTATGTAATATGTGGAGTTGTGTGTATGGACGAAAGAGCTTTGAAAGTTTCCCCTCCGCCTTTCGTTGCTCTCACTTTTCGGTCACCGTCTGGTCCTGCTCGAACCTTTTCGGCTCGGCCGCAATGACAACCCCCATCCGCAAGAAACGCAACTTCAAGGCTCTCCAGCTCGATGTCACGCAGTCGGCCAAACCGAAGGAACCTGAGCCGATCCCCACCCGTGCAGCTCCAGCAACGACAGGGGTCACAAAGGGCAAGAAACGGCCACCACCCATGACCTTGAACGCCCCAAAACTCGGTCAGACCCCCGTCACAAACGATGCCGACGGGAACCTGCTCGCCGCCGCCGGTGTCGGTTCTCCGTCTGCACCTGCGTCTGGCACCTCATCTGCACGTCGGAATACTTATCATACGACCCTTTCAAACACGCTCGCAAACCTGGACATGAACGCAGAGACGCGTTTCGACCTTCGTAACGAGGATCTCAAGGACCTTCAGGAACTTGGACAGGGCAACGGAGGGAGCGTCAAAAAGGTCGAGCACGTCCCTACCAAGACCATCATGGCCAAGAAGGTGAGCTACCCCCAACCCTTTGCCCGAATATGCTGACACGTCGTTGGTCATTCCTAGATCGTTCTTATTGACGCTAAACCCTCTGTGCGCAAGCAAATCCTGCGTGAATTGCATATCATGCACGACTGCAACTCCCCGTATATCGTCTCTTTCTATGGCGCGTTCTTGTCGGACCCAAACATTTGCATTTGCATGGAGTACATGGACAAGGGGTCTCTTGACGGTATCTATAAGAAGATTGGCGCCATTGACATTGAGGTTGTCGGACACGTTGCGTTGGCCGTGCTTGAGGGATTGACATACCTCTATGATGTGCACCGCATCATTCATCGAGGTACGCGTTTTTATTCCTTCACGTGGTTGGTGCTGACGCCGTGCGTAGACATCAAACCGTCGAACATCCTGTGCAATTCGCATGGTCAAATCAAAATTTGTGACTTTGGAGTATCGGGAGAACTCATCAATTCGATTGCGGACACCTTTGTTGGAACGTCGACCTACATGAGCGTACGTCCCCCAGCTATGCAAGGTCGCTTCGTCCTCTCACAGTCGTATAGCCCGAACGTATACAAGGAGCGCAGTATACCGTTAAATCTGACGTCTGGTCGCTTGGAATTTCGTTGATCGAGCTGGCGCTGGGCCGCTTTCCCTTTTCAGAGTCTGATCCTGATGATTCCGATTTCTCGGACTTGGAAGGAACCCTTTCACCTAATACCATGACTTTACCACCCGTCAGGAAGGACAAGGACACGAAGAAGGACCGCCGAAAATCCAAAGGTGTTAGCCTGCAAGGAGGGGGGATGATGATGAGTATCCTCGAGCTACTTCAACACATCGTGAACGAGCCCGCTCCTCGGCTGACTCCTGAAGGACGATTCCCCAAAGAGGCAGAAGATTTCGTGGACAGCTGTTTGTTCAAGGATCCCGACGCGCGAAAGACTCCCAAGGAGCTGCTGGTGTGTTACAAGATGACAGACACGTGGATTTTGCTGACCGCCTTCCCAACAGAAACACCAGTGGGTAGAGCAGGCTCGCGTGTCGAACTTTGATCTTGAGACATGGGCGAGCACGTTTTGAGCTGGCTTCTCTTCTGCTTGCGTCGTGTCTGTCTCCTGTTCCTCGGGCGTGGTCCTTTCTTTAGATCATACCAGTCGTCACTTGCTACTTCCTCGCACATCATTATCTCAGTTGTTAATGTTCTTGTATTATAGAGAAGGTGGTGCATTTATCAAACAGCAGATGAGCAGATCGACCCGGTGTTCGCGCCCTGTCCCATGCCGCAGTTTGAAGTCGCGGCACCAGTACAGACCGAGGTGGGATCTCGGTCCCCGATCAAAGACACTGCTTGCCACATCCATCCGGCGATCACGCAACGCCAGCGTCGATCGACGCCACGCTGGGAGCTCACCCATCTTTCACGGTACACGACAAGCGGCGGCCCACGAATCTCCCCATCATACAGTCACTGACAAGCGTGCTGCCTTTCATTGATACGACCCGCACATCGCCGATGCATTCCGCCGACAGTGGCGATCACGGTCCACCCGATGCACACGTCACCCAGCAATCAGTGCAGAGTGGACTCGGAGACCTCAGGTGCGACGCCGTAGCACGTTTGGCCGTCAAATTTCACGATCGACCACGATACCCTCTTCCCTACTCGTAGAAACTGGAGCTTCACTTCACGTTTATGTTGATGACGTCACCATGGACAGCTTTTACAGACGTGATCTAATATTAGGTCGTCCTTTCTCAAGAACGATCCATAAGAGTGAAGGGAGTCGTCGGGGAGAGCGCGACTGTCGCGTGTGTGCAAGAACCTTCTTGTATAATAGACGAGGGGATGCATTCGTCAATTGCCAGCAGGTGAGTAGACTCAGCGTTGCGTATGAATACACCTGCCGATGATCGAGGCACGACGACAAATACATCGAGATGAGTCGCCGCAACACCGATGTTCGGCCAAGCGGCGTTGGGCGTTGCAACGAGTTCGACGTGGCGAATTTCGAGGTGCCACAGAATGGCAGGCCGTGTCGTCCGCAGGACACTGTCCACTGGCAGCCCGGTGAGCCCGTCGCATCATCCCATCCGCTGCCACAGCTGCACTGTATCGTCGCCACGGGATGATAGACGCGTTTTATCGCGGTGCAGCCACATATCGGAGCCGAGTATCGTCTTGTTACGCTTCGCATTCAATGGCTGCAACACTACAGCATGTGACATCGCGTCGAAAGGGTCCGACATTGGTGGCACTGGAGCTGGTGATCTGTAGGTTTGGTGTACAGGACGCTCGGAATAAGTATCATCAGAATGCTCCCACCGGGCCTTACGTATTTGGAGCCACAGGATGAAAATGGAAATGTGAGATGCACAGGTAGTTTTTTTTGCACCTAAAAAAACACGGCGAGCTTCATACGGTTACCAGACGTGAATAGCTATCAGGGCTAACTTTTCTGGTATCCATTTTCAATACCCAGAAGGGTCCAACGCAACCGACCGCCAAGATACAAAGGAACAGTCGATCGCCAAACTTGTCCAGTACTGGACTAATAGTGTTCCTGGTATTCAGGGGGTATCTCCAGAGGTCCCTCCGTGACCCTAACGCCTCCGTCAAACGTTCTCACTGGCCCAGGAACCTGTGGCAATGGTCTCGGAAACTGGTCCAGAGGGCACTCCTGGGGTGAAATGCTGGAATAAGAAGGTGTGTCTTCTGTCGGCGAATGGTGTGGCGTCACGGAGCGAGTTTGAAGGGTATCATTGTTATGAGACATGTGCGGGGAATTGCCAGTTTTCCCTTGGATGATCGCTTGAGCATTCCATTTGCAGTCCAGGGACGGGGAAGCGTACCTGGCATCGGGTATTCCGTCACAGAGGGACGTGTCAGTCGACGACGGATGTGCACGAGTGCAAAAATAGCCAGGATCAATGCGACTGCCCCAACGACGACACCTGCGACGATGGCCGCAGTGTTAGCCTTCGTATTTGAGATTGTAGATGCCGGCTGGGCTCCAGCAGTCGAGGTGATGGTGGAGGCCGTGGGTGTGGTGCTCGTAGGGAACGTGGGACTGCTGCTAGACGTAGCAGTAGGATCTTCCACGGTGATAAGAGACGAGACCTATTAAGTACGGACATCCCTCACTTACTGGTGGGTGGGTAAGCTAGATAGTCAACCCAAAGCACCGTGTTCGGGTTGGTTGAGTTTACGAACAACGTGTGAAATGCGCCAGGAGCTAGGGAGGGTAGATCTGAACCTGACGTCCAGAAGTTTTGGCGATAGTGTCTTGTCTGGGTGACCGGAGCCGTGAACGTTGTGGCAGGGACATCGTCCACCTGGAAAATGGCGGCACCCTCTCCAACTGAAGGCCCATATGTCCCAAAGACAGCTATGGCCGAAGCTAGACAACAAGCGCAGGGAAATTAGCGCCCCACCGTTCACACTTGGTGTGTTCGAATGGATCATACCATTAAAGTAGTAAGTCAACGTATCCCCGAGCGCGAGTCCGGTTGTGGTTTGCTCGTATTCTTCTGCAACGCCTCCGTGCCATAGTGTTCCGCCGGTTGGTACCCCGTACGCAATTGCTGGATCACGGTCGTCGACAAGAACCCAGCCGCTAGTGTTGTTAGCCATCCGAGATTGAGTTTTAAGTTACCCCCTGACGAAGATCTCTGATGAAGGATTGGACCCAACCTTGCTGCCTCGCAAATACTAGCGCAGGTCTGTGGCGGCGTAGCTGGAACGAACGTGGAGTACGTACACACATGGTGATATATATTCCGGTCGATCCCGAGGTCATCCAGTCGATGACAGCATGTTGGTACGGAATGTGCCCGTCTTGTCGTTCATTATCGACAATGCGTCAGGCAAAGCAAAGGGGCTCATGGCACCGGCCAACACTAATGTCGGTGGATGGAAAGGTGAAACGGATACCATTTAACAGGTTACATGAGCTAATAGGTAGGACATAAATAGCTTTGCAAAGAATCAGAACTCAGCGATCAGACGTAGACCTCGTCATGATCGTAGATCGCACGTGGTTTGTACTTGAGCGGTTTGTGATCCATTCTTTCCTTTACTGTGTGGTGAAACTTTGGTTTCGGAAAAGGTATGGAACGTGGCCTGCCCAAGTTGACTCTGGGGTCCAATTCCAACTTATCAGACAAGTTCGATGGTGTGAAATTCGAATGCTTACCTCCATATACTGTGCCAGGCTCCGTTACTGTCTTGCCACGCGAAAGAAGAAGGGATGATTTCTAGTAGCCACCATAGTATGTTTCTCTTCAACTCGTCAAATAATGGTGCTATAGCATCGGCAGATTCGGCATAGGGTTCCGGACGAGGAGTGGAATGGTTAGACTCGGTGGTATCTTCAGCATCCTGTGTGAAGCCGATGCGTGCGAGTTCGCTGCTTTCAAAAAGTATTCCACACCCAGATCGTATGACCTGTTCCACCATCCAGTGTAACGGGATTTGCGCAAGAGATACCTCGACATCATCCTTGACGTTTCCACCACCAATATCTGAAAAGACCGTAAACGGCTCATAAAATCCGACTTGTTTAACTTCAACTGACCGCTATGACCACCCGCAAACCATACCTCCAGTACATCCGTGCACGTGAATGATTCGTCAACATTAAATTCTGTCTTAGGCTGCATTCCCTCCGAGGCTGTTTCATTGCCGTGTTCGTCCTGGTGGGCACCATCCACGAATAGCCCCGAATCCACTGTTTGTTCTGACCTGAGATTCTTCCTGTTGAAAAGCCGTTTCAAGCTTGACTTGGCATCATGAAACATCCGTGCTACGCCTTTCGAGTCAAGCTCATCCTCGAGCCCATCAACTTTTGTAGGCCAGTGGTATAAATTTGGGCGGAATCTGGCACGACGCTTGGCGATAAAGTCAACAAAGTCCCACCTACGGTCTTAAACGGAATATACCTCGTCAAGAGAAAGTGCGTGCCGGAATACCCTGATCGCGACGTTCGAGTCCGTGAAGGGCAGCACACGGTTGATAAGCACCCCAGTGCTTTGCACGGTATCCCTGATGGCGAGAACTGTAAGCCACATGAAGTGACCCGAAACTTTGTCGATGCATACCATACACCTACGAACTCGACCTTAACCTTTTGTGAAAAGGTCTCCCTGAATCCAGCAGCAAGTTTGATTCCTTCTTTGTCAGTTCGTTTATAGGCCTTGTAAGCAAAGTTGATTTGTTCGAGGTTGTCTTTTGTCAATAGCCCAACCTTCAAATCGATTAGACATCATAGACGACGAGTAATCGACCACCGGAATTACCTTCTCCAGCATTCCAGCCAATGCGCGTGCCGTGAACGCACCACGAGAAAAACCTTTATTTGGATTAGCACCGAGTCTAGCGAAGACAATACGAGTTACTTACCAAATATGCAAATCTTGTCTCCAGTACTGTAATTATCCATGAGGAACTGATAGCCCGCCATGACATGTGCATCTAGGTACCTGAGGTGGCGCGTTACCTTTCACGAATCTTCGCAGGCATTGTGCGGTGCGTACCAAGCGAATGCTTCGTCCAGAAGCGATGCCAGCCAGGACCATAGGGGTGAGACAACACCAGGCGCGAAATACGTGCCGATCCCCGCCTAGATGATGAAAGAGTCGAACTCCGAGAGCCCTTACGTGGGGGGAACCAGTAAACGCACTTGATAGTAAGCTACTTGCTTCTCCGGATGATCCTTGGAGAGGAGGCCAAAGAATTTGACGACATTGGTATTCTATCTCATGATTAGCTTTTTTATCGAGTCCCTCTTCGTAGGACACACCATAGAGTCATACTGTCCACTAGTGCCATCGAAGCAAAGCACGATGTTACGAGGTGACCGAGAGGACTCCTCTGCTGCGTCCGAACCTGCTGACATGGTACCAAGCTTGAAGGACGCCGAGTTTCGTGGGTTAAACGGTTCTTCACCAGAGATTGCTCCAATGAAGTATTCTTAGCGAGAAGTTCAGCTGCGAATGATAGACATAGCTCTATGGCTGCCAACGAGGGTTTTATAGCCCACCCCAGATACTGATCAGTCAACATTTCAACCCTGATCGGTGGCGGACACAGGGAGTCTCGTCGTCCGGCAGTTCAAATCGCCGACGTCTAGGCTGGCTGTTCAGGAAGTGCTGCCAGGACCAACACAAGCCATTTGGGGCGTCACATTGCCAACCGTATTAGTATCTTGTCCGAGCATCATGCATCATAGCAGTGTCATTAAAGCTGTGCGTATGATGGCATGCCATTTCAGGAAATGTGCTTGAAACTGAAGTAGTTCCACCCTCGGCACTCCAGACACGATGTCGTACTCATTTTACCTAAAGGGAGTAGAAGCGAGATACAGCAAGACTGATTCACCATCTAATACGTATTGATCATCTCCAGCTCTTCGACCAAGGTTTGATGGCGGTACGCAAGTCGACCGTCTGGTACATTTGTCTGTGTGGACACCGGAGTGGATCCCTTCGGTCAGCCAGAATATCACCGACACATTCACAGCCCACCTTGTGAATATCATTTCCAGCAGCCCCAGGGAGATACCATTCTTGGCCTAGCCAGTGGCGTTTGACTTCCATTTCAAAACCACTTTGCACAACGGAGTTACGGGCCAGTTCGGCGAGTGAGCTCTGAGGGAGCTTATATATCTGTGCTCATCAGTATCTAAAGTGAGATATCCCCCGTTACAAAAGGGCTGTACAAATCTCACGTGGGCAGCTACGCTATACTCCTCTAAAAGTGGCTCCTGAGGTCATAGCAACGTCGTTAATCTTGGGCGTACAGGATAATAACGATGTCCGACCTTGGTAAAATGAAATTGGAGAGGATCGTCAGTGCTTAAGCTGACATTCAACCCGGTCTTGAAGAATTCAGGGAGTGGGTTGCGCTCATACGTGAGAAATAGGGCATTGTTGCTCAACGGACTCATCGCGAGGCCGATCTGCCTCAAATAGAATAGATATTGTAATGCGGGTACTTTGCGAAGAAGTATACCGTGAGAGATCGAATGAGAAGTAAGGAAAGTAGCGGTGAGGTGGTCCGTGTCACCTGCTTCTCCAGCGTGGGGTCGGAGGACAAATGTGTCTGTTGTGAGAAGGATGTAAATGAAGATTATGGCCAGTAACATAACATACTGAAACCTCGCGCCTGTCTCCAGTGGTTGAGGCTCGCCATGTTAGCATACATATAATAAATCCTAGTATAGAAGAATGTTCAGAGGAACAGAACGGAGCTTATGAGCTGACTTACCAGTATGAGTATGGCGGATTCTGGGTGGTGTCCCACAAACGAGGATAGGGGAATTTACGATGAATGCGGCGTTCTGCCTGTGACTCGTCGTCTACGCTGTCGAAGCCGACAACCCGCTGCAAGAAAACATGGAGTTCGGGGTGAGATGTCGGGTCTTTAGTAACCTCAAACAATGGGTGGAATAAATCTAAACAAGGTTCAAACCTGGAGTGAGAAACGATGAGATCCAAAACCCACTGATTACAATGTCCTCGAAGGTTCCAACCACACCATTTTCTTTATAAACGGTGTACAGCCGGGGAACCTGGATAAGCCAGCGAACGTTATGCGAGAATAACTTGTTATTAATGACCCATTTCGCTAGCTTGTCCCATTCGTCTACCGATCTTCCATATATACTGACTCTCCATTCGCAGTTCTGTGAGAGTGTAAGTTTAATGAAAGTATTCCACTACCATGCTTACCTGGTACTTGCTTTGTTCTAGATCGGTGATCACCTCTGCGAGACAATGAATAACGTGAACATCTTGTAAGGGAAAACGGTACGACCTCGAGTGAGCTCAGCAAGGTAGCGTCCATCAATACGATTGTCGATCTTGAGAAATATCTCCCGGAGCCTAGATTCACCGATAGGGTTATATTTAAGATTGAACTTATCAAACCGATGGAACGAGTCTTGGTGGGCGTGCATGTCCAGCGTATCGATGGACAGATCATAGGCGTTCAATTTAAGGGACTGGAATACTTGCTCAAGCGTCAACTCGGCCCCATCACGAAATATAACAATGTCCTAGGGACGACAACGTTAGAGCTGCGGCTCAACGGGTATCAAACAAGACATACGTGGGGACTACGTTTCATCTTTGCCTTGATGAACCGTAATAGGTGTTTCTGGTTCATGCAGCTAGCCAGGTGCACGTGGGTATCCACTTTACGTACGTTGTAGAAATCCCTGAAGGAGTTCGTCATCGGTCAAACTAGAGAAGATTACAACCTGTTCTAACCTGTGAGGGACGCTCTAAAAACCGGCAAATAAGTATGAGACTACCGGTAAATAATATTCGTTTACCTTCATAGCAGCCAACTCTTGGGATTCATTTAGCAAGCTGTACATTTCAAATTTACTTGCTAAATATTTGAGTCTCCGGTATGCTATGCTTTTGGCCGGTCCATCGGATATGACCTCGAGAATATGATCGAGATCAATGAAGTATTCTCTGATGGATGGAACGTCGAACATCGGGTTCTCATCTGAGGCCCATGATGTAGACTCAGCTGCTCCTATACGGCACACAAAGATCACTGTGCGTACCTGCCAGCGAAGAAAACAGTTGATATACGCCCTTGTCATCAATCCTAAATTCCCATGAGTGCGAGTCCGGGATCCCACAGGTCGAAAAGTCAAATTCCTCGACATCCTTAGTGACATGGCTGTCGGCGGCTGGAATGTCATGTTTTGCGGTGAAATGCCAGTGGGGAGGCGGTGGCTTAGGATATATCTTCCATGCCTTGTATGGACTCTCGGCGAGCTTGGCTTTAGTAAAGTCGACATTGGGCTGTACGCCGGGTACGCCTGCAAAACCCTCCGCTATTCCACTGAAGTGACCGTCATGGTCTCTAGGGTTGTCGCCGAGTCTTTGTAGGGACTTTGCTATGTATTTGTCGCGTAACTCGAGGCAATGTCGAAACAACTTTAAAGTACGTGCCATCTCGGGTGTAACGGAGGGTTGCACTGGAATATCATACGTCACTCGGTTGTTGTCCGGGACAACACGAAATAATCCATACATTGTGCCTGCGGCTCAATGCGTTTATCCTCGTCTTCAATGAGAGGAAACGCATTCCCTTGTTGTTCATTGGTTCGTAGAGCCTCGCGGATTGCGGAGAGCCCGAAGCTTCCAGCGACGGACGATGGGCCATCGGAGATGACAGTGGAGACATCAGATGTACGACGGTGGGCCAATTTTTTCTCTTCGATCTGGATGTGTTCTATAGCACTGATCGCAACTCACTTGAAATGACTTACTTGCTGAAGACTCTTTTCGTCGTTGTAACCGTAAAAACCGTCTCTGGACTCTGGGATTAGGAGTCCGGCGCGAGATTCGACATCATTCGCAGAGCTCGAGGACCGTATGAGAATTTCGGGCGTATCGATCGCGGGCACATTGTCAGCCATGATAACGGAGTCGGTCTGCTAGGCGCATTGACCCCGGACATCGTCGAAACATGAAAGACGCGGTGATGATACGTATTTGGTCCCTCGCTACCGAGGACTCGGACTCTATTTGCGTTTACTACAACGAAGATGGCAGACCAGCGAATCTCTCACAGCTCACTCTGAGACCAACTTGAAACTGCAGAAGCGTTCAAGTCCTCCGAGTCGAGACACGAAATGATTCGGCCGTCGACGAGTGGACGATAAGGACTTGACGGATGTTACGTAATATTATAATAATAATTTGCCGATAATAAGGTTATCAGGGGCAGGTAAGTATTGGATCCTCATTGGACTGAACTCTTCTTTTACGTCCATCGTGCTCACTGTTGGCGACGAAGGGACGAGGCATACAGCGACCTTCGACGGCCGGCGCGATCTATACGATGGGCAACACAACCTCGAACACCAACCACAATCGACCATCGCCAGTTCCGACCAGGCAAATCGATTTACCGGGCCACAGACAAGCCTCTCATTCGCCTTCTCCGAACCCCAATCAGCCTCACCGTTCCCTGCGCACAAAGAAAAAATCCCTAGAACTGCCGGACCTTGCTCTTCTTTCTTTGACCCCTGCTCACTCCCATCAAAATTCTGCCAACTCATCTCCCTTATCGTCCTACCGTCGGCCACCCAGAACTACTTCTCCAATCCCGATTCCGATCCCAGTTTCTAACAATGGCACCATGAACAATGCCTCAAATACGGGCACTTCCCCTCGTGGAAGGCAACCGAATGTAAAACTGAATCATGCACGGGAAGCCGATAGCTCGAACTTCTCATCGGATCTGCTCCTAGAACAACCACCGTCCACCCACATACCGGTTCCTCACCATCATCCTCATACTCGCGGACGGCCTTACTTCCGAGGCGCCCCCCTTCCATACAATTCCACCCATTCTTTCACATCGCGTGGCCAGGCTGCTGCGCAACCTCGCATGCAGGAGCTTTATGCGGAGAGCCAGGTTGAAGTATCCGCGCATCCTAATCGACCAGAGTTCATCCAGGAAACAGTCCATTCGACGATCCCCCTCGCATTGCACAAGGCTGAGGAGGAAGTTGCGGCTGCTACGACCAACACTCCAGTTGAGATTGGTCAACCTAATACCAATCGACCCTCGGACGAGTCAAAAGAACCCATGAACGTTAAAATAACTTGGCACGGAGGCGGGAAATCCGTTGTCCTTGCCCGTGCTGGTGATGATAATTGGAAGGGTCGTCAACCAATGGAATCAGAGTACGTATATCTTGATCGATTTACTCGCTTGTCTGACTCCCATCATAGTGACCCGCCTGCGGATACGTCGTGGTCCACTTGGGTCTCGCTCATGCCTGGAACACACCATATCCGTTTCATTGTCGATGAGCAATGGCGCCTAGCCGATGACCTTCCCACAGCTGTAGATGACGAAGGTAGCTTGGCAAACTACGTCGCGGTTCCAATTTCTGGCTTGACACCACCTCACCGTGTATCCGGCTCTGTCGTTCCTCCAAAGCAGCCCGCTCACCCAGTCCATTCGTTCTGGTCCACCACAACCTCCACCCAAGGTTCCACGATCGACGTACCTTCCTCATCAGATGCCACAGGATCGTCATCCAAGTGGACGGATGAAATTCCCGCTGAACTCGTCGCTGCTGCTCGTGAGGAAGAGGCTTACCTTGCGTACACGGCTGCTGCAGAATACGACCAGTCGGGCTATGCCACTCACCAGCAAGTCCCTGCGCCAAATATTCCTCCAGCTCCAGTTCTTCCGAGGCACTTGGACAAACTCATCCTGAACGTAAAGGTTGGCCAACCCCAACCGTCCAGGGGCCGCGACCGGGAGCGAGAGAAGGAGCGGGAAAAAGAGCGAGAACGTGAGCATAGGCGGAAGCAAGGCCGATCACTACTCGGAATGACTAGTACACTTGCGCGGGACATCTATAGGGAGGATAAAACCGGGGAGGACGGGCATCCTCCAATCCCAATCACTACTGCAAGTGGGACAGATTTGTCTCACCTTGTTGGTTCATCACAAGCGCACACCCGCCTTGGACTGGACGGACCCGGATTATCAGATGACGCTAGCGTGTTACCCGTGCCGTCCCATGTCGTACTTCACCACTTGAGCACCAGTGCAATTCGTAATGGTGTACTCGCTGTCGGGAACACGACGCGTTATCGACAGAAGGTATTTCTGCGTGTCTACGAACAACACGGCAACTCACCATCTGCTTTAGTATCTCACTACGATTTATTATAAGCCTACATGAACCATACGGCATGGCGATACGCAGGTCGTTAGAAGCCACATTTCGGGAGCTATTTTACAACCAGCCATCCCAATGCTTATTTATCCACGCACTTACTTAGTTGGTCATTTCTTGGGATATTGCCTCTAGATTCCCCTTGAACATCCATGATATATGTGGAAGACCGACACACAATTAGCCATGACTATATGCCCATTTTCTTTCATGATGAAAGCACATGATCGTTGCGTGTTTGGTGCATGTACGTTCGAGTTCGTCCACCTCCTGTTCTAGATCCCCTCATTTTAGCTTCGTCTGTACGTCGGCACATGATTGTGATAATTGTACGACTTTCTTAGACTACCCACTGCCCAGCAAAAAATGTATCTTATGCGTTTCAATTCACTGTGGATCAATCTGATCGCGCAGATAAGTGAAAAAGAAATTCGAAAATTTTCGATAGCCCACCGCGAGGGTCGAACTCGCAGCCTTCAGATCACCCGCCGGGATCAAACCCGCCTTAAAAGTCTGACGCTCTGGCCGATTGAGCTAGGCGGGCCTGCGACACTTGTCCATTGCACAAAATAACACACCGCATGGAGCGAGGATCGTGACGGATCTTGGCAAGTCCGATGTGACCAAACCTTCTTCCTCTGCCCTTGTCGTTAGACCACTGTTCACCAAATATAGCATACACCACGATCTCCCTGAGCATTTGTGCTGCAAATGCACCGATCAGATGAGTATGTTGTGATACGGTCCGTATGACTCGGAGGCCGTCAGACGATATGATGAAGGACGGAAGCCTCACGCCGATAAGAACTTTCAGTTCGCATGCAGACACCTCACCCTCACCCTGATACACCCGATTCATTACCGCTCGTTCCGTATCAGCAATGGAGCCTGAAGATATCGTTCGCACGGGCTACGACACCTCGTAATGCAAATAAAGACGGGGTGACAAAGCCTCACTCCATTATGACTGGTGGACGAATTAGTCAGTGGAGATCTTATCCCATACTAAGGGTGCACGCCTGCTCGAGCTGGGATGCGGATGCGGCGTTCCCCCTAGCGCGGACGCTGACACGTGCAGGACTCCACGTAGTTCATGTTGGAGTTGACATCCGTGCCGTGCATGTTCAACGAGCCAAAGAACTCCGCAGCGCATTTTTTTTCAAAGCTGATATCACCGAGCTCGTGACCGGGTCCGCTGAAGGAGGGACCCACAATGCGACCCTAACCAGTGTCCCATTCCGAGTTCGGTGCAATGGTGGAATTTTATGTCTTAATGCATATGTCCGTCGAAGAACGGCTGGCACTCATCCAACATTTCGGAAATTGAGTCAAGGCTGGTGGTTACTGCATGATAACGGTCGGTTTAACGGTATGAACAGGAGAGGTAAAAGGATGACTAGGAAGTGACGATCGGATGTGGTGGTCACGGACTTCTTTAGATTACTAGAGAAAGTGAGTAAACAAGGCCTTCGAAATAATCAGGGATAAACATGTAGCCGATATCTGTGAAGATTGGGAAGGACTCTGTTTTCGCTGTGGAAGAAATGTATGCGAACAGCACCTTCCATGTGGGATCCTCGTGGCTGCACGAGACATTCTCTGCAACATGCGCTTGCCTGCCACGGTACATTCGGGACTAACCGTCTTGCCCCACAGCATAAAAACATTTCATGGAAATGAAGTCATAAAAATTAATTCACGGCGAGCAGAAGTACCGTAGGAATGCAATAACATCAACGAGGGTACAGACCTGCCTGCTGTGCCATTGATGGGCAGCAACATAAATAAGTCCCCGTATTGCATGAGTAACAAGTGTCCTCGTGGTTAGTACAACCACGAAGTGAAAAATGACAGTATTGGTGAGGATTCGACGTACTGGGTTTGCAAGGGTGCGTAACTCACTTGTGACACCCTGATCCAGGAACTGTTCCGAAAGTTCGTTGCCCTAGCGATGGAATTCGTGACGCAGCGTAGGATGTGGAAAGAAACGGGCAAGAAGTATAATCGTAGCGAGGCCCAGTACACCGAGTTTCCGAGATCATGGTCGGCACGAGCAGAAAGAGAGTGGCAGGAGATGGACTATATATTCAGGGACGGCCGCATGCACCTTGAAGGGCAAACGCCATTGCAGGGGCCGCAAATAGCATACCACTGGCAGCTACCACCCAAGGTACGGGTAACGGCGGTGTGAAACAATAGGCTGACCTGTGTTTGAGAACAGTATCGATTATATCAGTATGAAGGAACGAGTATGCAGCGCACATCCAAAAGGCGGGTCATGGTTGTCACCAATCCAGATCCCACCGACGACAGCGAAGGAGAATTCGAAATAAAAACTCGAAACTGACACGATGAGGTGAAACTGCTGTTCGTGGACATCTGAGTGACACGAGCTTTGACGACTGTCTCCGGTTTTCTAGTCGAACCCCCACTGATAATTCCTAGCAGTCTCGTGTGCTTGTTAAATTTGGACGCGTCGAGATATTGAGAAGCTTCCCCTGACGATGGCGGGACGTTCGAGAATCAGAACCTTGGAACGGGACCATTGCAAGCTAACCCGTTTGGAAACTTGGCGATTAGTAGCCTGTAGGTTGTAGTACAAAGTAACTTTCGAGCTCAAACTTCCGGTCCTTTCCGTTCAAGTTCACACCACATACGGGCACCGACGGTTAACGTCATCGAAATTTGTTGTGGACCTCCTCGCACGGTTCGACCTGGACTCCGTTATTTGTCTATTTGCCCTACTTTCCTTTCGTCGTCGGCCATGCTCAGAACCGCTCATCGCCTCTTCTCGTCTCCTTTGCGTTCTTCTGCGCGGGCTAATTTAAATGTAGCAGCCCGCTCGCACCGCGCCGCCCTCGCCCGACGCACGATGAGCTCTGAGTCGCATGCTAGTCACGGGAGCACACCAAATGACAGACCGTGGATAGTGCGTTTCGCTTCCAGGGTCCACGAAGTAAAGTTCCTAAACATATTTCCGCTCCGCAGATTGGGTCTGCGCTCGTGTTCGGTCCTCTCGTAAGTAGTACAGCTACATGCACTAGAAGTGCGCGTTCTTTATCTGGGTCAACTTGTCGCGCAGTTCCTGTACCTCGTATCTCCGTCAGCGCACAAGGAAACTCACGGGCATCATCAAAACCACCGTGTACGTCACCACACGACTTGGCGGCCTGTATGACAACCTGACCACTATTTGTAGGACGTGCACGAGGACAAGCATGCTGTGCGTGGCACCCATCCATTCTTCATTGATATGCTCGTAGTAACGTGGCTCCCGTTTCTGTAGCAACGGGATGAGTCTCACCGCAACGAGGACGTCAAACCCATCGCCGATGACGAGGGGACCGAGGTTTCTGGTCAGGAAGTCAAGGAGTCGATGGAGAGGGCTTTTGTAAGTCATAACGTTATGCTTGTCTCGTCTGCTTTTTATTTTATTAGGAAGCCGATTCTCCAAAAGACGCTCAGGAACGGGAAGAAGTAGTGGAGGCGGAAGTGTCCACGGCCGCAGATAATTCGGCTGCGGAAGCGCAGTCTGAACCGAGCGCAACTCCCGCCTTACCAGCTGATACAGACGGGGCTACCGATGCGACAAACGACGAAAAGGTACAAAGCATTGTTGTAAGCATATCTCGCTTATTGTTTGACGAACGAAATGACTAAGTGACGGTCAGAGCAAAACAAGCGAGCTCGCAGCAGAATCAAAAGCTTGAGATGTTACCAGAGGGCTACATAGAATTGTGTAGGTGCGTCAGACTAGACGTCGGATCACAGTATCCGTGTTCGCCGTGATCATCGACCCTGTCGAGGTGAGACGAAAGCTGAGACGGAATTTGCGCACGTTTGACATGTCAAATGTTGTCATTGTCTGTCTGAAAATGTAGGGCTGACCAAAGTCACGTGATTAATACTGGTCTCCATGCTGGGGTGCATAAGACAATGTAACAATGGCCAGGGTAACCGTCAAACCCCCCTCCAACGTGCGATCTGTCCTTCACGTTTTGCTGCTTGACGCACAAAACTGCCGTTCATTTTCTACCTGCCATTCGCTCGCCATGCTTTTCGTGTTTGTACTTGTAGCTTTGTTTTTCGTCGCCGAACTCGGCATCTCCGGCCCGATCGGCAGGACGGGCGTCGCATCGATGGCGATGTCCCACTCCAAAAGAGACCCAACACAAAAATATGTTGTAGCCCACTTCATGGTCGGGAACACCTTTCCATACACTCTTCAAAACTGGCTGTCGGATATTCTCCTTGCCCATCGGAACGGCATCGACGGATTCGCACTCAACGTAGGGAGAGATCCTTGGCAACCTCAGCAAGTCGCAAATGCGTGAGTACCCAACGCGATTCATAATCAACTCGTGCTAACCCTCTGCTAGGTTCCAGGCCGCGCAGCAATCGAATACTGGATTCAAACTTTTCTTTTCGCTCGACATGACGTGTGTCTCCTGCTGTGTGCAGTGGTCCCGTCTTCACGTCCACCTCTAGATCACTCCCTTGTAGCAGTGCCAATGACGCCGCGACACTCAGAAATTATATTACCACATACGCCTCACATCCCAACCAATTTATCTACCGTGGTCGTGTCTTCGTCTCCACTTTCTCTGGAGAATCTTGCAAGTTTGGTCAAGGCTCGGTTCAATCGGGATGGTCGACGCAGTTTTTGCAGCAACTGACTGGCAGCAATTCTGTTCACTTCGTCCCATCCTTCTTCGTGGATACGTCTGCGTTCCAGAGCTTCAACGGCATAATTGATGGAATGTTCAACGTAAGAGCTATCAACGAGTTTCTTTCATCACTCTCATTCCCGTTGAAGTGGAACGGTGGATGGCCTACACAAGTTACGGCAAGTTCGGTGTCGAACTTCGGAAGTTCTGCGCTTGGTTCCCTTGCAAAGTTTGTCGGGGCCACAACAAGCGACGAACAGTACATCAATGCTTTGCGTTCTATGGGTGGATCATATATGGCTGCAGTATCCCCTTGGTTCTTCACACATTATAGCCCAGAGACTTATGACAAGAATGTGAGATATCCATCGACTACGACAGATCGGTTCTGACTTTGACTTTCAGTGGATATACCTGAGTGACTTCCATCTATATGCTACACGTTTCGAGAATCTGGTCCAAATGCGGAATCGGAATCAATGTGACATTGCGGAGATCATCTCTTGGAACGATTATGGTGAATCTCATTATATCGGTCCTATAGAGGGTGCCCAGCCAAACAGTCAGGCGTGGGTGAATGGGTTTGACCATACTGGTGAGTTTGCTCTCTCCATTAGCTACGCCTTAGCACTGACCTACTTCCACTAGGCTGGCTCAGTATGACGTCATACTATGCGACCGCGTTCAAGACGGGACAGTACCCAGCTGTCTCGAAAGACCAGATTGTCATGTGGTGTCGTCCCCATCCGAAACTCGCCTCCTCACCAGATCCAGTCGGTAAGCCCGCTAACTATGAGCTTGTAAGTCCTTATTCTAGGACCATGCGATCCGGTGCTAAGCTTTTCTCGATCGTCGCAGACGTTAGATATGGCTTGGGTGATCGTTTTTGCGATTTCTCCTGCGACGGTGACGCTTTCGACGTCGCCCTCTGTGTCGCAGACATTTAATGTTACAACCGGGGTGTCAAAGCTTTCAATTCCTATTAGCGCTGACGGCTTTATGAATGCAACGTTGAAAAGGAACGGGGAAACCGTAATTAACCTTCAACCTGGGGGTTTTAAATTTGGTTCTTCCTCGCGCTCGTACAATTTTAATGCTTTCGTTGTTTCAAGTTCTTCACCCTGATCTATGCTGGATACATAGAAATCTAGGTGGTGGAGTTTCAACATGGTGTACCGATTTACTTACTTTATGTCAGTTCCTATTGTGCTGCTTCGCATTTACTATTACCTTGTAACAACGGAATTGTTTGTGTCTGCTTGCGTCCCGAATGCATCAGTGAACTCCAAGAAGACTGGGCCCACGGCTTACGTAACGCCATAGTTGTGGCTAATTCATCATTTGCCACGAGTTCTTCATATGTGCCTTACGCAGAAACACTGAACACTGAACGATATGAGGCAAGCACGAGAGAGGTATAACACCAGGGCACGCCAGTCACGTTCGGGATCGCTTAAAAAGAGCAGACGATCCCAGCCCGCACTCACCGCATCGGCAGAGACTGCAGATCCTAATGTAGACATTATCGTCCCGAAATCCCGAGGACAGAAAGAAAACGAGAGGAAGGAGAGGCTCGTACAGGAAGTGAGTCCGAGTTGTTGTGACATTGTACTCGACGCATTGGCGTAGCTTGCAGCGCAATCGGAGAGCAAAGTGTCAACTAAAAAGAGGAAGAGGTTAGAAAAGTACATCGTAGGACGCAACTCTTCCTTCAATGCACCGCGTTGACGTATTGTTTGAAAGGACAAAAAACTCAGACAAGAGGAGAGAATGTTGATCTTCCAACAGCTGGCGTACGGATACTTTCGTGTTGCATAGTCACTTACTCACGTGTACAGTCGGAGTCAGGCCTCAATATCGACTTTGGAGTTGCAGTCTTCTTCGACGCTAGGAACAGGAAAGGCGGTCTCTCGTCATGAACACTTGGATAAAACCGAAGATATGGATGTTCGGCGTACCCTGGATGGTCTACACAGCAAACGGAGACGGCGTAACAATGATTTTTCCGTCACTGGACTCACCGACACGGAGGACGAGGACGTTGAGCTCGATGCAATAGGTTCTTGTCCCGACTCTCGGTACGCTGCCGTTCCAGATCAAGCCCAAATTGTGGATATGTCCGCTAGCTTGGTTGCGCCAGATAAATCGACGCACCATATTATCGTTGGTAGTGCCCTCAGACGAAACCCGGATGGCACCATCATGGCTCCTCGTATCGTCAAAAGAAAAACTAGTGAAAAGGTCTGTCTGTCTATGGTTCGCTATTTGCGGTCTCGTAATGTTTTTACAGGCAAGCTTCCGACGGTGGTCGAAACACTCTCGACAGCCGGATCTCAAGCCAGAATCTGATACGTCATTTGATAGCTCAGATTCTGCAAACGACACGAAAGACGACCAAAGCGACGAGGCTGAGTCTATCTCAGGGTCGGCGTCAGACAGTGATTCAGATCACAGCGGTTTATCTCATGCGGAGGCCAATACTTCTTCTGTGAGGCGAACAGGCTTCAAGGCATGGGCAATGAAACAGCTCTCTGCGGCCAAGGATTATGTCGCTCCGATCGATGAACCCCATACTGAGCCGGAAGCAATCCGGGACACCATTGGACAACCCCCTCCAAAGAAATGCAAGATTTCGCGTTCACCTCATGATGTCATAATGCGTGGCCCGCTTGGCGAAGACCTAAAATTGCCCCCCACTGCGCTGGCGGAGCATCTATCGAGCAAGCCGCAACAATCATCGGGCTCATCCTCTGCTGAAAGGAAAGCTAAGATCATTTCCGTCAGACGTCCCGCAGATGTCGAAGAAGCGCGAATGCTCCTGCCTATCATAGCGGAAGAACAACCCATTATGGAGTCCATTTTACTTCATCCCGTCGTGATTATATGTGGCGAGACTGGCAGTGGAAAAACCACGCAGGTGCCACAGTTTCTGTACGAAGCCGGTTTTGGGGATCCAGACGGAGGTGCGGGGAACACAAACCAAGGGAGGACATACTAACTTGTATCTTTCAGATAACCCTGGCATGATTGGGGTGACACAGCCTCGACGTGTCGCAGCAGTTTCGATGGCGGCACGTGTTGCACATGAAATGTGTCTAACCTCATCACGGGTCTCGTATCAAATCCGTTACGACGCGACCGTGTCTCCCTCGACTTCAATAAAATTCATGACCGACGGCATTCTGCTGCGCGAGTTGGCCACCGATTTCTTACTATCCAGATACTCTGTTATCATCGTCGACGAAGCTCACGAGCGAAGCATGAACACGGATATCCTCATTGGTGTACTTAGTCGCGTCTTGAAGTTGCGAGAGCAGATGTGGAAGGAGAAAAAGGACGGGGTAAAGCCTCTGCGCTTGATCATAATGTCGGCTACTCTTCGAGTCAGCGACTTTGCAGAAAACAAGCTCCTCTTGTCGTTTCCCCCTCCAGTGATCAGCGTTCCCACGCGCCAGCATCCAGTGACGATTCATTTCAACCGCCGGACACCCTCGGACTATGTCAAGGAAGCGATCCGAAAGACAGCTAAGATCCATTCTCGCCTGCCCCCTGGCGGCGTCTTGATCTTTCTGACTGGCCAGAACGAGATATTGGGTGTCTGCAGGACTCTGGAAGCAAGATTCAGTCGTAAAGTTATCGAAACTCGAATGCGTAAAAGGTGTTTGGTGAATGCTTCTGATTTCTTTACGGACGAGCCACCGGATTCCCCAGAAATGGTCGCTACTGCAGAAGGTACGCCATTTCAACGTTCAAACGCGAATATAATCATTAAATAATCCAATAGTGTCCCTGGAGGCGGAGGACGTGGAGTTAGGAGTCAAAAGTCAAGATCTGGCTATAGACGTCGACGACGGTGTTCCTGAAGACGATCTAGAAGCGTTGGATAGCGTTGACGAAGATGATACTGATGATATAGAAGAGAGTGATTGTGAGTATCGTAAGATTTGCCTTGACGCTTACAAATATATACCTTCAGCTCCGATGCATGTCGTTCCACTATATTCACTTCTACCGAGCGATAAACAGATGCGGGTTTTCCAATCCCCTCCATCTGGACACCGTTTGGTGGTGGTCGCAACCAACGTAGCTGAGACATCGTTAACGATCCCTGGAGTTCGATATGTAGTTGATTGTGGGCGAGCAAAGGAGGTGAGAAGTCTCACCATAAATACCGCGTTTTCTCAGAGAAACCATCAGCGCAAATACGATACTATTAGCGGCATACAGTCCTTCCAAGTGAACTGGATATCGAAAGCCTCTGCAGCTCAAAGAGCCGGTCGGGCTGGACGGACGGGTCCTGGACATTGCTACAGACTTTATTCATCGGCGCTCTACGAACATTATTTTGAGCAATTCTCACAGCCCGAAATTCTCCGTACGCCCATCGAAGGCGTTGTACTTCAAATGAAGAGCATGGGCATCGATACAGTAGTGAACTTCCCTTTCCCAACCCCTCCCAATACACAGGCATTGAAGAAGGCTGAGACGGTGTTGACTCACCTTGGTGCGGTGAGCAGCACGCCACTGGCATCCTCGGCGACTGCAGAGATATCTATGGCTACGATCGGGGGCAAGATTACATCCCTCGGGAAATCGATGAGTCTGTTTCCTCTTACTCCTCGACATTCTCGAATGCTAGTTGCTGGTCAGCAACATGGTTGTTTGCCGTACGTTATCACCATCGTATCAATCATGACGGTAGGGGATCCTTTTTTGCACGAAGAAGGATTAGGCGATGGGAAGAATTCTGACGATGAGGGTGATGACGAATTGGAATACATCAAGAGGGAGCGAGTCAAGGCAAAAGAGACTCGCAGAGCGCGTCGGAAAGCCTTCTTCGAGACACAACAAGTACCGCCTGAATGATTCCTCACCACGCGGCGCTAACGCACCACATCCTAGATTCATTCTTCCTTGGGAAAGTCGACTAGCGACATCTTTCGAATACTTTCGGTCGTTGGCGCATACGAGTTTGCAGGGGGTGGTTCGCAGTTTTGCTCTGAACATTTCGTTCGACCAAAAGTAGGATCCAAGCTCTTGCTCTCGAATCTTGTTGACTGACGTATTGTTTCAGGCCATGGAGGAGATCCGCAAGTTGAGAGCACAGATTTGCAATATCGTGAGCGCGACCTTTCCGGGCGTGGAGACGGGGCTTGCCCAAAGTCTCAAACCACCCAGTGAAACACAGGTTAGCTGCTTCGTCCCCTATCCGTTTACCTCACGCTCGACAATGCCCTGTAGTTGAAGGTCCTTCGCCAATTATTGGCTGCTGCATTCATTGATCAAGTAGCCGTTCGAAAAGATCTCGTGCAGAAAAAGATCGCCTCCGGGGTTCAGTACTCCACTGCCAAAGGTGTTCCCTATAGAGCACTGGGTGTCCAGGAAGACGTATTTATACATTCTTCGTCTGTCTTGTTACAATGCTCTTCACCGGATTATATCGTCTTCACAGAGGTCGTTAGAACAACCAGACCATGGCTCAAAGGTGTGCCGTCCCAAACTTTATTGGAATTGCATCTAACGCGAGCAGGAGTTACACTGATCAATCCGGCGTGGCTTTCCTCACTTGGAAAGCCAACCCTCTGCACTTTTACTAAACCTGCAAAAAATAGTGCAGGCGTACTCATGACAATACCCAAGTTCGGACCAGATCAGTGGGAATTACCACCAATAAAAGTTCCATAGCGATAATAGGAATACATACATCCTGTGCAGTTAACAATGCAAAGTGACCTAAGTAGCAGAAAGAAGTGTGAATGGCTATGCAAAATGACCTTCACTGTGTGTTATATGGATCTATGGTTTCGGTTTCTTTGGGATGAAGATACTGCCCTTGCCCTTCTTGGGTCGCTTACGTGGAGGGTTTGGTTTGTGTTCCTGAACCGACGAAGATGCTTCCTCAACGAGCGGTCTCTTCGGAAGCGGGTGTTCAAGGGGTGGTTTCTTCGGAAGCAGGTGTTGTGCACGATTGCCATTTGGTCCTGCAATGGTTTGGACCGAGGTAGGGATACTTGTAGTAGAAGAGATATTTTGTGATAGCGGTTTTGCACGGACCGATTCAGCCAAGCTCTGAGGGGTCACAAGGTCTACTGGCTCTGCGGGCTTTGGGACAGACCGCTGTTTGCTAGCCTTGGTTGGCGAAGTAGGTCTGGCTGACTGTGCAGGTGTACGTTCCGTAAAGTAATTCGTGTCCGCCTACAGCGATGCAAAATCGTAAGCGCTAGTCACGGTTAGTATCGGAGAACTTACGTCGGTCAACAGAGATCTGGTTCTAGCATTGCTTACGATCTCCTTCCAATCTGCATTACTCCTCTCAAGTGTCGGGGCGTTACCCAAGATGAATAAGGAGGACTTTGCTCGGGTCAGAGCCACATTCATACGGCGGACATCTAATTGGGGGGGTTTCAGTCACGCGCTCATTTCAGCGTCCAGAATCTATACCAGCTAAGAAGCCAACCGACTGTACGCCTGGCCCGGCGCGCACGCACGAAAGTATGATGATATCCTTCTCTTGACCTTGGAAACCGTCGACCGTATTGAAGTGTATCTTTCCGCGAATATCCTCTCCGAACCTCCGCTCAAATGCACGCTGCATTTCAATCACTTGACCGCGGTACATCGAGACAATGCCAATTCGGAAGTCGAGATCGACGGACGCGAACTCTTTGCGCAACCTCGTGTAGAGTGCGACAGCTACTTGCGCTTCCAATACGTTCTTCATTGAATGACCAATGGTCCCCTCCTCTTGTCCACGCGAGATGTTGAAAAATCGATAGCAACCAAACTTTGGGTGTGACTGCCAGGACTGTTTGGTCTTGACTTCCATGTCAGGTCCGTCGAGTAGACGACCTTGATAGAACAAACGACTAGGAAGCAGACTAATTTCTGGATGCATGCGGTACTGAATACTGTTGGATCTTTAAGTATGTCAACCACAAAGTCTCGCGTCACTCTCACCTTAGTAGATGAACGGCTTCTGGGCGATGTTTTTGTAGGCGAACAAAGAGGGACTGATTGTAGTTGAATTTACATGCCTAGGAGGGAAGACCAATGAGAGAATAAAGATGTCAAATGAGACTTCACACCTCTTGAGAAAGTACGGTTGGCGGAAGTTGTTGAGGGTCTGCAAAGATAGGTCACACCCCACATTACACAGAAGAGTAACTGGACTCTTGCCTCCAACCATGATGCACTTCGGAGTGTGGAATTTCAAGGGAATCAGTGAAGTCAGTTCAACGGCTTGGGCTGCTTCATCGATGATGACCATCTCGAATTCTAGTTGCTCAATAGAGTCATGGCCAGATCCTGCTAGCGTCGCACAAATTACATCAGCTTCTTGCAGAACCTCGAAGCGCATTCGTCTTCGTGTAGCATCCAAAGTCCGGTTGTCTGACTTTTGTTTGTCCTTCAAACGATCGAACTGTTGACTCAGGGCCATTCGACGAGAATTCAACTTCTTAATCTCCTCCTCGATTGCGTGCGTCCTTGCGGCATTATTTTGAACCGTGGCTAGCTCCTCTGCCTTTTGTTGTTTGGCACGTTTGACGGACTCTATCTCTTGCCGAAGCAGCGCTATTTGTTTCCCGGCGTCATTCGAGTTTGGCACATTCTCGCCGTTCATCTTCTGTTCCACGAGGTAATCAAGCGCAATTTCCCGAACGCTGATGTCGATCGCCCTGTCACTACCAATGCGGACCACCTTGATGGGCTCCCCGCGTTTCTGAGTACCCCGATAGCCTTCCTTCAGGCGACTAGCGACCTCATCGATTGCTGCATTACTTGGGGCACATAAAAGGATTTTCTGCACAGGCCCTTTGTCAGCTTGCGTGGAATTCCGTCCAGCGTAAATTGAGGTTGCGGGTCGCGGTCGTCTTGACAAGAAAGCCTCAACCAACCCACATATGGTCGATGTTTTACCCGTTCCAGGAGGTCTTCAAAGTAGGATCTGAGCAATGTGTGATCAAGGGAGATAAGCTTACCTACCCTTGAATCAACCCAAATCCCTCGATTCGTAACGAACCAAGAATAGCTCTTGCCTGGGGCTCGTTGACGCGGTAGATTGACATCGCTTGATCAATATCTTGTTTATCCAGGTGCGGCATCGCAGAGATGCGAGGTTGCATGATGCACGGAAAGGAGTCGTAGAAAGGAAGGGCCATCAGGGCGCCGTATTCACGATGCAACGTAGCCAAGCTGGAACAACAAGGTTAACGTGACGAATGAAGTCACTATGAAAAACACACCTGAACACCTTCTTCAAACTCCAGATACTGTTTATTTGCAAACCAGGATCGACTCCGTTGGGTATGAAACATCGAAGAGTCATCTGTGCGCCAGCCTGAGTAGTTCTGTATGACTGTGTCTTGGCGAGGACGGAAGTTTTCCCAGAAGGATGTCTGAGTAGGACCACGTCTGTTTCCAACAGACGCCAATCTTTGTAGAGTGCCTCTGTTATAGTCGCGTCGAGGTCAACGAAGTCATCCGTGAACTGCTTTGAACAAATCTTGCAGTCGTATGAAGGCTGAGCCTCTTCCTTCGACTGAACGATCTGAGCCCAGCATTCAAGCAACAGGAGTGGCTCAAATACACTGAGATATTGACGGTGGTCTGCAAATTTGTCCGGAACGTGAAGTAGCTTTGTTTGCGTTCCTTGCAAGGGAGGATCTGGGCCGTCGTGGTCATAGTCCCATGACAGGAGAGCACGGTGAAGTCCCGTGATGTCTGGCTTGAGCCGCATGGCTCTCCTACGCGCATCCTCTCTTCGATGAAGTCGCTCCACTGTCGCGTTCTTGGCCTGATTTGTGACATCAAGCATCCTGACCTGACGTCTCTCTGCAGGCTTCTGCATTCTGGAAAACTTCTGGAATTTAGCAAGGGCGGCCAAGCCCTTCGCACCACCGGGTTCAACATCGGACTCGGATTCACTAGAGGATGATTCCAACGCCTGCGGTACCTTGTTACGGACAGGAGGTAGACGAACGGGACCAGGGACGGCAGCTGACCTCTGGAAAGTTGGAAAAGCGGGTGTCCCTAGCTTGGATTGATCGACGGTCGACGTTTTCGCTGGTTTCTGGGGAGCCAACGGCTTGAGTGTTTTCTGCACTTCTTTGTGTACCGGTTTGACGTCTTTGGGTGCAGGAACGGGAGTGCGTGAAGTACTGTTACTGGCAGTTGTCACCGAAATGATCTCCACGTCATCGTCATCGCTCTCGAATACCGCCAGCGCGTCTTCAAGCTTTGATATACGAGTGGAGTCAAGTCGAGTTCTTGGAGCCCCGTTAGTTGTCTTACGGGCGTCGTCCACATGCTTGTTCAACTTCGCCAGTCCAGCTTCCGAAGGTGGTACACCTGTTGTCCGAAAGCAGTCCAAAACAGTTTGGATAAGAGCGAATGACTGATGCAGCAGCTCTTCATCTGACAACCGAAGCCACCGCGCAAGCTCGGGTAAAACAGGTTGAAGATCGTTCATCATCCGCTTTCCTATCCGAGATAGCTTGGATGGCTTCCGAGTCGATAAGGTGGACTCTCCCTCTGTTGCTATTACAGCAGCAGATTCCATGACCCTCCACTGCGCCAGCATGTCCCGGCCAAAAATGAGTGCATCCCGCATCCAAACTGTCATATCTGGTATCTCGAAGAACTCCGCCCACAGTGGAGTCCGTTTAAATATCACCGTAATCGACTGCGTCATGAGCGCCCACAGTTGAGGGAGTTGAGAGCCAGGACCTTGTGGATCTTTGGCCCGTAAGAACTCGTTGGAATGCAGTAAACCGTCGGGACTAGAGCAGAGCACCTCGATGATATCCGTGAGACATTGTACGAGAGACCTCGACAAGCTGCATGCCTCAGTGACCTGAGGCGCATGTCGAACAAACTTTTCGAGGAATCCGAAAATAGCGGAGAGAGAAGGGTCCGGTAGATTGGAGAGCAATGCACGAAAACAATCAAGACGGACGTCCACGTCGAATGCTTGGCCGACCAAGGTCTTGGCGGCAGTGTGAATGTCGTCGATTGGGGAGAGTATGAGAATCATGACATTCCTAGCAACGTCTGGGCGACAAAGAACACTGCGCAAAAGGGAAGGCTGGTTGTAATTGGCAAATTTCGATATTGCCTCGAGAAAACCTTGTCTCGTAACTTGTAAAGAACGATTGATGGCATCAAAGGCCACTTTGGCATTTGCGTTTGAAAGGATTGGTTTGTAAGCACGGGAGTTCAGAATGTCCAAATGGGCGTATTGAGCAACCAGATCGAGGAGACATACGGCACCATCCGCATCGTTTGTCTGTAAGGACTCGTACGTCTTCGTCCACATGTGCTCTCGCACAGCACATACCGAGAATGTTTCGGTTTGGCCAGCAAGAAACGCACATGATTGGTTGATTGCACCAGTAATCTCTCGCACGTCTCGCGCCAGGCTCGCAGACGCAAGATCGCGAGCAGCACTGCGAGCAGACTTCCACTTCTGGTCTGCATAATGGCGACCAAAGGCAACGGATATGAAGACATCGACATGAATGTCCAGGACACTGGATATTGCGAGACGATGACGAGCCAGTTCTTCAGTTTGGCTTTTACGGACCAACATGAAGAGTAACTGTCATTTAACATCAGTACGAAATCCGTAGAACAAGGAGCGCAAGGGCTAACCCGTATAGCAGCGAACATGACTACAGGGCGGACATCCTTGAACCTTTCGTGTTGAAGTTCCTCGCAAAGTAGATCTACTATTTTTGCGAGCACATCACCAAAGATACCGGAATCTTTCAACGACAGTAGATACTCCCCAAACCACGAGAGAAACCAGGGTTTTTCGTCTAGAGCAACAACTTCCTCGATCAACTTAATATAAGATGGATTATCCTTGATGGCATCAAACACGACCTTTGGGAACTCGGGTGCTTCGCCATCCCATAAACTGGCGTTCAAGCGCTTCAGGAGGAAGAGTAGACACTTGAGTATATGGGCAAACTCTAATAAAAAGAAAATCAGTTAAGTACGCTTACGTCAGCAGAATCCAGATCGAACATACGTGGACCCGTGTCGTGTAGGTGACTCGTGACAACCCTCCGGCAATCGGCGCCTCCATATGATCGCAGAGTCATTTCCGTGGGTATCTGACGGAGAACCTGACAAAATCCGATCCAAATCTCATTTGGATCTGACGTCAAGGATAACGAGTCGACGAGAACGATATCCTCCATATCCAATACAGCAGGGTTGTTGTGTTGGCCTGTGGTCTTCGCGATGAGGTTAAATATAGTGCGAAGTGCTACCTCATGCCCAGTGATGAAGTGGTCCCCGGCCATAGGAGTCTCGGTACAGGTCGATACAAAAGACCTTGCCCACTGTCGCACTGCTTGAGACTCGTCAAACATGAGAATGAACAACCCAGGAGGTGGGACATCCGTTGGCCAGCTTGAGACCGGGGGCCGAGAACGTAATAACCTAAGGAGGTCGGGATCCCGAAGAATGCGCAAATTCGAGACAGCATGGTATATTAATCCAGGCGGTACGCCGCGCAAAGCCGAAGAGTTGTTCTGGGTGGAGCCATTGATTCCCCCTGATGCCAAACCATCCTTCACGAATTCTAACTCCCAATCGTCGAAGCTTCTGTAGAACCCACGGAGGATGTCATCCGAAAAAGCACCAAAATACCTGATTTCTTCAGTCAGCTATGTTAATCTCGTCACCATAGACCTTGGACGGGAGAAAAGATGCGACAAATCCGCCTCAATCTTCCCAACCAATCATAGAACAAGGAGAATGACTCACGTTGACCGAGAGCTGAGCTTGACCTCGCCAAATGCCTTGACACAAGCGCAACAACCCGCCAAACAACCGATCAACCTCGCCTTCCATTCATCTACCTTTGGGCTATTATACGCAAACAACCTTAAAAGAAAGGTGGCAGCGCCAACAGTGACTTGATCCGCACGAGAGCAAAACCAGTGGTAACATTTGTCCGAACTATTGGATGGTACCTTCATGAGATAGGTGAAGACTGGTGCTAACACGTCGTCTGAGCCATCCGCTGAGTTCACGGGCGTGTCGCGAAGCCTGACGAGTAGAGATTGGACTTTGTCCACATCACTGGTGATGGTCATGAAGGAAGTCGGGACGTGGAAAGGGTATGTAGGTGGGACTATAGGGCGGCGTTCAGGATGACGGTTACTGGGAGAAGTGCAAGTGTCCAGATATGGATAACCACAAAACTCGGAGCCGCCCGAGTCGGCGCGTCGCAACTCTTCAGGAGACAGCCAAGAAATGGATACACTAGATGTGGATTATCTCAATGGACTTCTTGAGCAAGACGTCGAAATCAGAGAGGTACGGTGCTTCAAGTGGCCACACCAAAATTCATGACTAACGCTTTCCCCCGTGTAAGAAAATCAAGGATCAAGTATCCGATCTTGACAAGAAAACCCGCGTCATGATTGGGATCCTGAATAAGGTCCACTCTACCCCAGTAGAGGCTCGTTAGTCTCTCGTTCATCCCCAAGGTTAACATCTGACCCTGTTGACTTCAAGTCCCTCCACTGCTTGATTCGGTGCGACCGATCTTACGCAGTTGTCACGATACCAATGCTGCCATTGCCTCTCTCGTCCCTTCTAACCAATTTTGGCGCTGGAAGGACATGTGGTCAAGTTCTCTCCGTGCGGCGGTCTATTCCGCTTCCCTGGTGGAATACCTGACAAGTGGTTCGCTTATCACCCTTTCGCAAACCAGCGAGGTGCTTGGAAGTGAGCTGTTTGCCGAGTCTTCAAATATCAAAACACTGACGTCTTCAAAGTAAAAGAAGAATGGGCTGATAGATTCTCGATAGCTGTAGAGGACTATCTGCATGGACTCATTAGTCTTGTCAATGAACTGGTAAGTGGAGTTTGCTGATTCTCATTGTCTTCTGAAATGAAGATTGGTTCTTGGACTCACCATTCTCCTCAGTCACGACTTTCCGTCAATGCGGTGACGCTTGGTGACTACGAGGCACCGCTCCGTATCTCGGTATTTGTAAAAGATATATTTGCAGGGTTCTCGATGGTAACGTCTTCAAAAGTTGTTATTGCAAGACTTGACATATCTTCTTTTCCGAACCGATCCAAGCTCAACCTAAGGAATGACCCTTTGCGGCGACGTTTCGATAGCCTTAAATATGATCTCAAAAAGATTGAAGAAGGTTGGCTCTATTTAATCGGCCTGCTTTGACCCTCACTCTGTCCCCAGTTGTCTATGATGTATCACTGCGAAAGTTGGCAGACTCAACAAAGAACGCTGTTAGGAAAGAGTCTTTAAAGTAGGTAATGTATGTAGACATAGTTATCGTTATTGCTGTGGTGCCATGGATGTTCTCGTTAACTCCGCGATCCTTCTTGCTAAGAACGGCCAACCTGCCGCTTTTGTTCACTAACTGGCAGTCGATTCCGCTCAACCAAGTTGCTGTGCCTCCAAAACTGGTCACATTTCGTGTAGTAATAGTCTCTCGCGTATCTCATTTCGCATCTGCATATTCCCGAGTCTCTTTCTCGTCTGAGATTCTGGCCATGGATAGAAGACGCGGTTCAACTCGCCCTGCCTCGTCAGAAGGCAAGTTCCCACGCCTCCTCCTTGGGTCACTGGCAATCAATCATATATCTTGCCCCTTAAACAGAGATAGAGTACTGGTCCCATGCAAGCAAATCACTGGGGACGCTCTCTAGCATTTATGCTAACCCAAATAGCGTCGAGACAATCGGACGCGTCAACCGGCTGATCGCAATGTGGCCAACTGATGATTCGTTCCCAGCTGAGAGCTACGAAACGCTCAAGACAAATTACAAGCGGTTGTCCTCCGCACTCAAAGAAGTGCGCCGTAACTCCGAGGATGAGGCCGGGTAAGAACTCGTCCGCTCAAAACTATTTGAAGGTGATTATGAATTTTGTCGCAGGGCACTCAATGACGCTATTGAGCGACTCAGCGTTTTGATCGCACTTCGAAAAGCGTCTGAAACATTGCCACAAGGTCCGTATTTTCACTGATGGACGATCGTATCTTCTACCCGCTCTTTGCGATAGAGAAACGCAATAAACGTCCTCGACCGCCATCGCCTTCTCCTACCTCAACTTCTGTGACTCCACCTGTCACTGGGGCACCACGTGCCACGGCGGCGGCGTCAATGCGGGGATCAGCTGGACCATTACTTGGAGTTCCGTTCTCTCGAGACCCAAAGGCACGGAGAGAGGCACTTGCAAGGCAGCTGCCTTTACACGAAGGACGCAAAGTTGCCTTCCATCCACCTGCTGGGAAGGCCGCAGATGGAAGCACTGTCGACGTAGACGAGAATACGTGGATTCTGGCCGTTATTACCAAATGCATCAATCAGGATAAATATCGGTATGTTATTTTTTTTAAAATTAGGCAATATTCAAACACATACAGCTACGAGGTCCAAGACGTAGAGCCACAAGAGGACGGACAGCCTGGGCAGTGCTACAACACGACACTTCGAGCTATTATCCCCCTACCTGACCCGGATGCTCCGCCAAATAGTGCGGCACATCCAAATGCGTATCAAGAGTTCCCAGCGGGGTCCACTGTAATGGCACTGTATCCCGATACGAGTTGTTTCTATCGTGCCGAGGTGATGGCATCGCCAAGGGAGTATCAGCCTTCTGTTCGTGTAAGTCACGGAGTGGCATTACGAACCTGAAAACGAATGCTCACGACCGGGTTGATACAGGGAACATCTGCCAAGAATTACGCGATGTATAAGCTGAAGTTTGAGGATGACGACGATCAGGAGCATGCCGTGCTGGCACAGTATGTCGTTGAGTGGCCTGGTGCATAACTATTCGAGGACGATCTTTACAGTGTACGGTGGTTGTACATAGGTAGACGACTAGGACCCCGGGGACTGTTTCGCCGTATTTCCAGAAAGTGCTGGATGCTGTGTGCCGAAGGACGACGTCATGGGTCCCCATCCCCTATAAAAGCGGGTCCTGGCCAAACTCGAGCGCAGCTCGACCATGTCACTCAGCCGACTTTTGCACGAATTCCGACCCTTCTTCCGCATGCTCGAAGAGCCTCTCACCAGGGGCGTGCCCACTTCTCATGGCTTTCCACACCGCTCCTTTCTTGCCGACCCCTTCTTCACGTCTCCCACCACCGTCCATCCTGCGCTGGACCTGACTGAGGAAGGAAACGACTACATTGTCGAAGCGGAACTACCTGGCGTCAAGAAGGAGAACATCGACATCTCCGTCAGTGACGGGGGCCGTAGCGTCATCATTCAGGGTAGAACATCTAGTCGCCGGTCGGGCGACACTTCGGAGTCCACTATTGAGACCGGTACTTCCCAGGGTGAGGGTATGCACGTCTATCATGTGTGTTAATTCTAGTTCGTTTACGAGTGCGAGTGTAGGAACTGGGAACGTCGCGAAATCCGAGACACCGTCCAATCAATTGACTGCGGAGCGGCTGTACTCCGGATCCTCGTCGTTCACGCGAACTGTTTGGCTCCCTCGCCCGGTGGATAGTTCGAAGATCACGGCCAAATTGGCTGATGGGATCCTCACCTTGAAGGCACCAAAGATGGAGGACAAGGAGAGTATTAAGATAAACGTTGATTAATCGCGGGACTGGCCCTTTCAAAGTCCATGTTCGCCTCGTCGCTTATCTTGCATACCTTGTAATTGTTCATTGTCTAAATGCTCAAGCACCACTCATATTAGCATCTTAGTCATTTGAATAATTGAACTTTGGACCAGGCCGTACATTTTCTCCGAAGGTACTTACCAAGCAAACTGCTCGGAAGACCGGGGTTATCGTATACATGACGGCTTCGCGTCTAGATTTTTCAGCTTGATTTTGGTTTACTGCATCCATATCCGACTCAGGTCTGTAGGGACTGAAAGTAAGCCGAATTGAGGCGGATCGCCCCACTGAGATGCCAAGCCTGTCGACGAAGTGTATTGGCATGAATATCATGTTACCGTCCTTCGTCAACATATCCGCTATGTACATCAGCGTTTTCTATGACAAGGACGCCCCAACAAAATTGGGGGCAACACAAACACCGTCTTTCGTGCGGATCCTGTGTATACTCTTAGTCACAGGGTTAATCCAAGCTGCTTCTCTGGTATCGAGGGTTGTGAAACCTGGCGACACGAATGTCTTTTAAAAAGGATGTCCAGATAGACTATCGCCGTGACTCGTACCAGGTCGAATGGTTTCAAAGATCTTTTTCTTCGGATTCATTTGGGATACCGGTTTGGCGCCTGACGACAGATTCAGAAAAATGACCAAGAATAAAAAAGAACAATAAGCGTACTCTCATATTCAGATCCCTCGAAATACACGCGTTCTCCAGGTTTTGAGCCGGGAGGCGGTTGAATCAACTCGACACCGCCTTCCTTTCCTTCTTTCGACGTCGCCTGCGAACAATCTCAGATTCATGATACATTGCCGAGGAATTAACACACAGCGAGGACCATGGCAAAACTTTTAACGCCACGCATAGATACAGGCTTAAGATTACACTGAACGAGGCGGATTAATGATTAGCCAAAAATCATCGCTTCAGGGGGATCGTCCACGCACGACAGCAACGAGATACCTGTCGCGCATCTCTTCTATGGGTATGTAATTGACGAGTCCGGATACCACCGTGCGAGGACCCGTCTCTTCACCAAGATCTACTTGCTGTAAAAAGATCAGAAGCTGGAAGACGATTGACTAGAGCCCTACTTCGATGTAAAGAGTATCTGCATCAGGGTGCTTCGTTACTGAAAGAAGATTGTCAGTGTGGGCAAAAAGCCAGAAGACATCATACCATCAACAATGCGGCCAACTCTCAAGTCTACCATGGATGGCACAGGTTCACCAGCGTCTTCAGGAGGCGCCGCCCCACCACCACCCTTGCCCTTCTTGCCTCCATCCTCCGCAGCCGCACCCTCTTTCTTCTTCTCCTTCTTCTCTTTTCTCTCTTTCGGCGGCTCGCTAGCGCTTTCTTTCGAGGTAGCTGCTAATGCACTCTTCTCTCCTGCTTCCAGCTGATCGGCAGCCTTTGGTGCCTTTTCTTTCTTCTTCTGGGGTTCTTGCTTTCTCTCGATCATTGGGGCCGAATCAAAGTCGAAAGGTATCATAGAGAACGCAGGGGACAATGCCTGCGCGGCAGCCCGTACAGGCGGTAGCGTCTGTATGTGGTCGAAATAACGAGTGATTGCAGGCGTCGCGTAATACTGGGCCGACTGCAGCTGAGACTAAAATTGGAATGAGACAGAAGCGTCGGATAGCATCAAAACGTGCACGGCGTACCAACGTCGGGTGGAGGGCGCCATACAGCGCGACATCAGCGACCGTGAAGTAATTGCTGACGATATATGTCCGAGGGGTCAACAGGGATTCCAAGTCCTGGGAGAGTGGTACAAGGGTCGTCAGTCGGCGTCGCAAGTTGCATCTATGAGCTCACAGAGAAACGTTCTGGTTTTACGAGGTCGTCTGTAGCGACTTTGTCCATCCAGCTCACCACTTCCTGTTTGTCGGCATCAGTCCTTCCTGCGTCTGCTTGTGCATTCGCAACCAAATCCCGCAACGGGGACGATAGCTTGGAGAGCGATGTTTGGTATGACATCGTCCTTGCAACGAAAAACCTCCAGAGTGGATGATATGTGGGCGATCGATGTCGATGAAACAATCTCCGGGTTATGATATTCAAGTTCATCCGCACAAAGTTTGGGTGTGGATGGGGCCAAAGTAGCACGTGACGTAAACGAGACCTTCGCGCAAACCAAGTGTTACATACATGAAACCAAAGCCATCCAGTAATTGGATACCACCAGTCGTTAGTCGTACCTCCCTCGACCCTCAATAGCAAAGTTGTTTCCGACCTTTTTCATCAGGAAATCACCGTATACGACTGGCTTATAAATTTCATGTTGCCCGTCGCCGTTTTCGGCGGCTGCACGCAGCATAACCTGCAACGGCTTGACTTGCGCTGTGAAATTTGGTTCAAAGAAAAATGGAATCCTAGAAGAAGGTCAATATCGTTTAGTATGTGACAAGTTAAAACCGCACGAGACTCTATCAGTTAAAAGAATCAAGATAAGGTAGCCATTCCAGGAGAACAGAACATACCGATAATTTGTTCCCCTATGAACTACGCGATGCAAGGTACTTTTGTACAAGCCATTTGTCCAGATCTCCCACACTATACGACTGCGGGTGAGTAATCCTTTGAGTCTACAAACGGACTCACTCTCGCCAATGTTGCAGACGATGCACCCTGGGATTGGATCCGCGTTAATCCAAAATCCTTCTTCGCCCCCCTGTTCATCGGGGAGTCCATTTACAGCCTCCGAAAGATGACCACGCTTGCGTAAGAACACTTGTAGTGCCGATTTTGTAGAATCTGCCTGGAGTAAACTAAGATCGTCTCATCAGAGGCTGATGTCTTTTATCATGAGGTCATGGTTACGTCAGGCAGCCGTAGTCTCTGTGGACAAGTTAGGTCGTCCCTGGAGATTTGAACCTTCTACATACTTATGTGCTCCGCAAGAGAAGCCGTCATGTTCATCGGAAAGTGGTGGATAACCTATAGAGTCGGGAAGTCAGGCGGAGACCGGGACATGGGTATGGACAGACCAATGATCCGCATTACCCAGAAACTATCGTCTACCTGGGCGCGAAGCTCCTGCCATTCATCTGCGCTCATCCCAAGCCCAGATGCCATCCTGTCGACACATTCGGTTCGATGCATCTCATGCGACAAAACGAATACATACGCTTCCATGAGGATCATCCCAAGTTTCTTCATTTTCTCAATCCATATCTCGTATTTGGATCGGAATTCAGGAATTGTTGGCCACTGGTTTTCTCCCCAAAGCGGCCGCGACTTATCGGGGTTGTCTACAGGTTTGTAGAAGTCGATACCTTCGTGATTGTCTGCTTTTCCATTCGTAACGTTTTCCTTCAGTCTTTGGTATCCTGTGTAACTTCGAGGTGGGCGAGTCTCTTACTAGCAGGAAGTACGTATCGCATTCTCACCTCGAGCATAGTCCTGGTGCCTCAGTGCAATCTTGTCTTTCTCAGCTTGGGGTAGGGCAAAGAACTCTCGAGCAAGCCGCGTGAGTTCCTCTGTTTCGGTAGGATCGACGCAACGAGAAATGTCCAGATAAAAGAACCCGTATCGAACACAGGCTGAGTGGAGAGCTCTGGAAACTGCTTCCCGTTCCGCCGCATTGGCTGATTTATGATCCCAGTATGATGCGATGTTGATGATAGGCAGTTGAAATCCACTTCCCATGTTGATCTTACCTATGTATAGACGATCCACAACCACGGCTTGGTCTGGGAGGTGATTTGGCGCAGTACCCAATGAGAAGAGACTCGGCGCATCTTTCGCGGCAACGCCCGCTACGATCAGTTATGGATGGGTCTTTGATAAGATAAGATTGCATCATTTCAAAAGGACTCGCTCACGAACCCAACCAACAAGTCATCCCCCTTACACTGCTCGAATCCATACCGCCACGTAATTTTTGCCTAGCTGATGATCACAGTCCAATGAATTACCTTAAACTTGTACTCGTAGTCGTAAAGGCCATAGCGGTGTACGTCCGCAATAGTGTGGGTGAAGCAGGAACACGCCAGGGCATGTTAGATGATGCGTAGTGAATACATTCCGGCCGAATCGTGCAGTTAAGAGTAAGACCCATTTTCTGGGCGCGTGTGCTGGGAATAAATAGTACGACCTGGATTATGTACCATCCGTCCAAACGCATTCTGAGAATCCTGCAAAAAGGCGCTAGCAGGACCAGTGAACTGACCAGGCCAGGGCGAGGGAAAAGATGGCGGTGTCGAGTTGTGAATCTCTTGAGGAGACCGGTTCGCTGCTGGTAACCGTCTCGGTGATGCTGAACCAGACCAAGGGTCATAGTCGCAAGAGTAGGCGAAGCCATTGGGCATTCCAATCTCATCGTCATTTGCTTCGTCTTGGTGGACTGCTCTTGTACTCCGTATAACTCTCCCGCTAGAACTTCTGATTACGTTCGCAGAAGTGGGGTCATCTGGCGGATCGAATATTCCCGATTGCCTCCTACGTTCGCTTTGCAGGGAGGCGCTCGCACTCGACTTCTCCTTGCCATTAGCTGGGCGGCTTCTGGATTTTAGCCTGCCGTTTAGCGTATAAGCAGACAACGTCGAACCCGGCAAGGTTGACTGGGAGGCCGAACACATGGCAGGATTTGTTTCTAGGTCTTCTTTTTCTTTCACCTTTCGCCTCTCTAATGCCTCAGAAAGCGAGACTGGTTCAGGAATAGTGTCTGACATAACAAAGTATGTCAACCCAGGGGGTACCAGTTAGGATCAAGTGAAACATACCCCGAAGGAACCTGAATTCCTGGTACTGTTGAGCGGAGGTCGCTGAAAGGTGGTTAGCAAAAAGGACGTGTACCGGTGACGTCGGGCTAACCAATGTCTACATAGTTGACGATATTTCGACGAGATGCAGAAGCTTGTCGATGTCCGGCTTGAACCATGCGTTTTACGAATTCCTCCTGAATGGGTAGGATAAGCCCCTGAATCGCAGATAGCAAGAGCAGTATATACCGTTGCAATGGATAGGACAAAGGAAGCTTCTTTTGACATGGAGAGGTTAGTCGTGATGCCTTGGAAAACAAAGGTGAAATCGCGTCAACAGCATCCGTTTGAGGAGAGAGCATACCATCCGCCTGGACTATATTCTCGACTCTGGAGACAGGAAGTAATGTCGTCCCTGGGACGCGTTCCCCCATTCTTTTTCCCGCTTTCTTTTGGATAGCGGACGCGCCGGTCCCTTGTTCCGACCCTGTGTCGGACTCCAGTTCGTCGACCTCCGCCTCCTCTTCGGAGTCTGTGGGTAGGTTGTATATAGTAGAGCTCTGGGCCTGGGTGTCTGGATCGTCCTGTTGGCCATAAGGGTATAAGGAGGTCGCATGCGTCAGCACAGAATCGTTGGCATAGTACGCCGCCATATTGATCTTTGCTGTACCGCGTATATGAAAACGTCGGCGACGCGAAGTTCTGAGACTCTGGGGTGGATGTGAGAAGGCTGGGCCTGAGGTGAAAGGACGGAGAAGTCAAACTGTGTTGGGGCGGTTGGTTGGATTTGGAACCAGGGTAGCGCGGGGGATGAGAACAAGCAAGCAATGCATTTCTGCACTCCAAGTGCACTTGCCATCCTGAGACATTCTTCGGAACACAATTCTCCACAACACCAATCAAGTCGACCGTTCCACGTCTAGGAATTCAGAAAGACACATCTGGGACGCCTTGATTTTCCTCTGAACAAGCCCGGGGTCACCGTTTCGTGGTGTACTGCTTTCGCGCGCGTAGGACGGCACTAGTGCTCGACGCCTCCACAGTCCATCACTTACTCATGCCCACACTTCCCCCCCAGTCTCTCTTCCTGTGTCTTGCACCACCTTTGCGGTTGCCGCATCAGCGTGGAAGGTCCGTTCTGTCGTGACTGGCCATAGCGCGCTCGGTGCGCAGGAGTCAGGACTCCCGGTCACCGCCGAAACCCACGACGGCGTCTCGACTCTGTCGACCTCATGGCCATTGATCTTACAGAACTGATTCGTCATCACTTGCTCCAGAAATCAAATGCTTGCATGACTATCTGTTCGGCCCTCGCTCACTCGGTGCGCACGCACACACATCACAGACGACGACCGTGTCCTCGTCGCTTACTCTCACTCCCCACTTGCTCGCGCATGCACGCACTCCGGACCACAACGGACTTCCGCCGGCACGACGCGGTCGTGACCACCATCTTCAAACGTGCGCGAACGCTCGCTCGCTCGTCGCCTACGACGATAACGACACGTCGGGACCAGTACCACCGCCACAACGACGAAGACGCGACTGCACGACCACGATCACGAGAACTGCGTCGACGACGACAACGACGTGGCAGCGCACTCACGGTGACGATGATACGATCGTGTCGTGTCGTTGCCACCTCGCTCGCATACCCGCCCACCCCGGCGACCACCACCACCGCCATGCTGTCATCGTGAGCACAGTGCGACGACAACCGTGACGATGATACAAGAACATGAGCCACCTCTACGCGACGATCGCGATGGCGTGACCACCACCGGCACGATCGCAACTCGACGACCACGACCACGACCCATCGACGATGGTACGACCATCACGACGACGATGACGTGACAATCGCGACGGCGACGCATCAGCCACCACTACCGCCACAAGAGTGCAACAGTGAGACCACAACCACAGCGACGATGACGATGACGCAGCAGCGCGACCGCCGGCTATGACAACAACAACACGTCCTCATCCTCACTGTCGTGTTGCGCCCTTATGCATCCCCACCGTGCTATCACTCTGTCATTATAAATGACTTCTCCAGTTATACTAGAAACGAGCTATGTAGTTTTTAATGCTGGTATTGCAGTCTTGTATGATATCTGTGTAACCTCGTGTGGCGCTTCAAGGTTATTCAAACCCCGCCAACGCGTCGACTTTGCGCGTCGACTTGATTTGCAATCGCATGAACATGCTCCGACACTTCAGCACTTCCGCACGGGTCCACGGCTTCGTATCAAACATTGGGAAGCAACCCATTCGGGTACCACCCGATGTCACTCTCACTCCATCCCCAACGTCCCTCGCTGTCAAGGGTCGTCTGGGCGAGACGACCGTGCTGCTTGAGCCATACATGCAGCTTTCCTTCCCCCAACCGGACGTATTGTCTCTGACCGTTCAGGATGGTTCGGTAAAGCATCAGCGTGCCATGTGGGGTACGACGCGATCACTGATACACAACGCCATTACTGGGATGACTAGCGGTTTTTCTAAGCCACTGTACTTGGTTGGCGTTGGGTATAGAGCTGCGTTGGAGGATGACCCGCGGGGAACCCTCGCAGGTGGGAACGGAAAGAGGCTTAACCTCAAACTCGGACACTCCCACAACATCTTCGTGCCCATTCCAGCTTACATCGCTGCCGAGGTTCCTTCGGCTACCAAGATTGTCCTCAGCAGTACGGACAATGTCGCGTTGGGTCACTTTGCCGCCAAAATTCGAAGATTACGTCCCCCCGAGCCATACAAGGGCAAGGTAGGTCCATCTCTGCAATCTCCGTTCCCCGCTTACATGGCCCTAAAGGGTGTTTTCATTGGTAATGAGACGATACGTCTGAGGGCCATCAAGAAGAAGTAGCTGGGCATTATGTTGTTCCATCTTGATGAACTACTATCTTTGAGACCTGCGAGATTCACCGCGAAGAACCGATAGTTCACAAATTGGCCTAGTGTCATTCAGTCTCTTGTTTCCCACTCACTGAGTCGGTCTTTGGACTGCGACCTTTGTGAAGCCATATGACAGTGACTCGCTCTGGCTGCGCATTTGCGTTTTGCAGATTGTAGAAGTTCGGTACCGAAATCACTTGCAACGCAGGGACCCAGATTTCTGTGAATTCGCATAATTCCGGTATGTGAGCGCCATTCGGAATCGCCCTCAGGACAATCTTCTCCGGCTAGTTGGCCCGCTCTGTTCCCGTTGATAATCCGTCCATTGACACAAGGGGAAACACCTGCAGTCCTTGCAGGACACACTTTGTATGGACGTATATAATTGCAGTGTTCGATACGCGAGCTGAGATTGCTGCAAACTCCGTCGGGGTATTGCTACGTCACAGTTGTCAGGTCCTATGACCATCGTAACACGGACGATTTCCACGACCCGTCCTTACCCGACGTTCTATCATATGATACCAGTCCCATATCTGCGTGTTTTGACGGCGAAGAGTCGTTGAAACACGAGACACGGCACAAATTCCCCATGCCAGCAGTCGATTCAACCTAACCGGAATCAGCTCTAGCGCAGTCCAGGGGACACGAGCGAAAGTCGGAGATGGGCAAACGACTGAATTTCGAGTCATGAGACCAACTTGATGATGCCTCCTGGTCCATGAAGCTTGAAGCTTGAAGGCATGAGGCCTGAGGAAGACTCGAACGTAATGCATCATGTCTGGCAGTCCGATTCGGCGTCAGTCGAAAGGAACCTGACTGTCGACGTGGCCTCCCTCTGTCAGGGGGAAACTCGTGGTATTCTAGGTTTACTGTACGAATTTCCTCTGCATGACCATGCGTAAAACACAACTGTTAGCAGAGCAGGGTCGAGTAATGTGGTGCATCAAAGGTGCGTGTCACCCTCTCTAGCTTCTGTCACCACACCAATGCAAGTGATGACTGGAACCTCGGGTTCATTTGGACAGATCGGCATGGTGGGAAGTGGCAATCTCTTTCCTCGTTCAAATGACTCTGATACGTAAACCTCCGTTGAACTTCTCCGCCTAAAGGGAGCGTTAGGCTTGGGAACATGAAACCAACGTAGTGTCCCCCGTTTCGGGCAATCGTGGAACGTGAAATAGCGGAAGAAGCTGCGCCAGGACCTTAGAACCCCACCTTGTCTGCGCTTCGACCTACTGGCATGGCCAAGACTCCCTCTGACGTTCTCAAGGTCGGTATCGACCCAGCTGCCATCGGGGACAAGAAGGCAATATGTGATGCCACGAATATTATGGATCCCAGCACCAAAATGCGTGCTAGGGTACTTAAGAAGCTAGACTGGCACATCCTCCCTCTCGTCTCGTTGCTGTACCTCCTGTCGTTCATGTGAGTTATGATCCAGGTTCTTTCGGTCTAGTTTAAATCAATGGATGTCTCGCCTTTAGGGACCGCGCCAACATTGGCAAGTACTCCTCTTTGCCTTGATGTGTCCACATTACTTACATCAGTTTTTAGGCAATGCCAGAGTTGCTGGCATGGGGACTGACCTTCAACTAGTTGGACTCAGATATAATACTGCTTCAGCGGTCTTCTTCGTGCGGATCTATGCTTTATTCTCGGCCTGACCATAGTCGGTTGTAACTAACACGTGTTTAGGTCATGTACTGTATTGCACAACCCCCATCGTAAGTGAGAACTGTTGCATGCATCTGCCACGTGAATTAAATAACGTGGCAGAAATGTCCTCTTGAAGATCTTTCGACCATCACGATGGAGTACGGTAATCTGCTCATCAGCGCAGCTTGTGGTGCTGATCCCGAATGCCTGATATAGTCCCTTTCATCATGGTTGCTTGGGGTCTGATTATGACTTTGATGTGTCTCGTGAAGACATATCCTCAGCTTGTTGTGTGAGGAGCTGCGGACTAGTTGTCCATAATAACTGGTACTGATCTCCCATTGCACAGTGCACGAGTCTTCCTTGGCTTGGCGGAATCAGGATTGTTCCCGGGCGTGGCATACTACATCACGTCGTGGTACCCACGAACTGAGCTGGCGAAACGTTACGCGATATACACTGCTGCCGCAACCATAGCAGGTGCCTTTGGTGGTCTCCTAGCGTGAGAGCGCCTTCTTGATCCACTTAGCATGCCACTCACCCAGCAATAGTTATTCCATCGAAAAAATGGAAGGGTAGGCGGTTCTTGGAGAGGTACATCGGCCAGGCTTACCTTCATCTGATAGCATTGGCGGCCTCCATGGTTGGCAGTGGATCGTGAGTCATTCCAAAGGACAGCGGCGCCGTACATTCATCCAAAGTTACTAGTTCTGCTTAGAGGGTATTAGTAAGTCCTCAGTATTACTAGATAACAATAGTTGAACTTGCATTTCCGCAGTTACCACGCTCGTTGCACTCGCGTCGCCTTTCTTTATTTATGATGTTCGTACATCTATATATACGTTCGGTCTCTTATCGCCACTTACCTTCGTTCAGGACCCAGAAACAGCGTCTTTTTTGACGGAGACAGAAAGATGCTATCTTGTTGAGTTGATGAAGACCGACTCGCAGGGACTTGCTACACATTTTAGCCTCGATTTTATTCTGCAGGCCCTCAAGGATTATAAAATCTACCTTCAATTTATCGTATACATTGGGTACGCAAAGAGATGACTTTTTACGCCAGATCTGTCTTTCTGACATCTGTGCGGATTAGTTTCGTTGTTCCTGCTTATGCGATCGCACTCTTTACACCAACTATCATCAACGAGCTCGGTTTCTCCGCTGCGAATGCTGAGCTTCTTTCCGCCCCTCCTTTCATCGCAGGCTCTATATGTGTCGTTGTCGTCGGCATCTTTTCTGACAAGCATCGACTTCGCGGACCGTATGTGGTTGGTGGGGGAATCGTCGGTTTAGTGGGATGCATTATCCTGTATACGCAGGCCCCGCCCACGGTCGCGCTTATGGGTGTTGTGCTCGCTGCGATGGGCATCTTTCCGCCTATACCAGTCATCCTCGCATGGGTCAGCTCAAACGCAGGGGGTGACATCAAACGTGGTGTCGCTATTGCAATGGTCAACGGATTTGGAAACCTAGGAGGGTAAATGACGTTCCTTTTTGTCGCATTTCACGTCAGTGACCAAGTAAAACCATGGCAGGATATGTGCATCTTTCATTTTTTTCGACCCGCCACGGTTCCACATCGGCCTTGGAATAAGCATGGGTTTATTGGGTGCATCGTGCGTTTCCTCCTCGTCATATTTGCTGGTTCGCTGATGGCCCGCTAGAGTACTGATGTCTTTAGTCGTAATGTGGGATTGCAACAGGATCAACAAGCAGAAGGAGAGGACGTGCCACGAAGGTGAAATCACTGACGATCAAAAGGGTGAATTCACAGAATATGGGGATGACAGTCCCCTGTTCAGATACACCCTCTAATTTAACGACACCTCAAGCTTGTTTACCTATGCTCGTGACATCTTACCTACATTTATGCCTCCCCTTTTTTATTTTTAAAAAAATTCATGTCTCTTATTCTGCAACGGCTGGCTCGTTGCTACACATCCAACGTTCTACTAAATAGCATGATTTGTGCAACTCGAAGAAATGGAGTGTACATACCCCAAATGGACGCATTTGTTGCTGTACCCCGCGAGTGTCCACGTGATCGCGCAGTTGTACTGTGTCATTCGCTTCGACCTCGGTTGGCAGACACTGGCTGAGGCAAAACACTCGTCGCATATCCACAAGCAATGTCATCCGAACTCTGCCCTCCGTACGCTCCTTTCTTTGGGTTCGCTGGAGTCGCCTCTGCGGTTAGTCGTCGCAGAAGACCAGTTCTCGTATAATCCCACTCACTACCTTGTGTCGACGTTGCAGATGATATTCAGCAGTACGTTCAGGCCATATACCCCTGCGACACTCTGCTGATCCTGCTACTTAGCTGTTGGTGCCGCTTTTGGGACCGCTAAGTCTGGTATTGGTATCGCTGGTCTGGGCACATTCAAACCAGAGTTGATCATGAAGGCATGCCCTGCATAATATTACCTGTGGTCTCTTCTAATCACGATCCCATTACAGTCTCTGGTGCCGGTGGTCATGTCTGGTATCATAGCGGTCTACGGGTTGGTAGTGTCGGTGCTCATTGCGGGCTCACGTTCGTCCTCGACAATCCTCCGATCGCCGCTGATTACTTATCCCCGGTTCTTTGTAGTACACCCTACAAAAGATTATCCTCTCGCTGCAGGATTCATTCACCTCGGTGCGGGCATCTCGTGCGGCTTTACTGGTATTGCTGCAGGCTATGCAATCGGTCTCGTCGGTGACTCAGTACGTGATGCTGACTTGTCCTCCTGCAAGTTACTGAATTCCCGACAGTGTGTTCGTGCATACGTCTATGAACAACGGATATTCGTATCCATGGTCCTCATCCTGATTTTTGCAGAGGTACTCGGTCTATATGGGTAAGTGAACTTCCCACTCCGTCGAATGTCGACTGAAATGCGTGCATACGTCAGGCTGATTGTGGCACTTCTCATGAACACTCGAGTGTCCGCTCTCAGTGGTTGCAACTGAAATTGCACATCTTGACATCATACATACAATGTATAATGATGATACATAGTTCTAATCAGTCCCGTCCACTGGAACTTTCTGAAGCGCGAGATGGGGAAGTGGATCGATTCTGGCTGTCATTTCTCCGAGGAACACGTCGTCTTCTGTCACGTTCCCGCGAGCGCGAAGACTCTGAACTCGAGCTTGAACCTGAGTCAGAGTCAGAGACACTTGAAGTCATCTCTGAAGCTGACGCAGCCTCTGACTCTGAACCCGAAGATGATGATTCAGAATGAGACGAACGACTTGATCTACGAAAAAATGTTGGTCGAGAGGCAAGGGATTCAGAGGAATGTGTTTACCTCCGAGCCTTCTTGCTTGGATGGCTGTCCGAACCAGTCGTTTTCTGCCTTTCTCTCTCCTTTTCCTTGGCTTCCAAGATCAAGTTCGCCGTGCCACTCCTGGACGACAATCAGAGAGGCTCTTCAATGACGAAAACCACGGTGTACTTCTTTTTGAATTCCTCTGGCACCTCTACAGAGGGCTTGCCATCGGCCTTGAGCTTGGCCAACGCCTTTGGATTTTCCAGCATTTCCGTTCGAGAAGGACGGGAGACATATGGGCGTTCTGATTTACACTCGTAGATGAAGTGGCCTGCGACGACACGTTGAACCTCTCCGTTTCACACCTTGACCCGAGAGACCTCACCAGTCCCGAGACATTTCTGGCAGACGGTCGCGGTCGTCGCGCGCGGGTTGTTGTACGACTTTCGGTGGGGTGCAAACTTGGACATGAGTGAGGTCGAGCGGAGTTTGGTCGCAAGTCTCTACTTTGTCCGTACATGCCATTCTCGTGCTTGAGAATGATCGTCGCAGCGGACCCGTATAGAACAACGATGGCCCGAGGGTTCACTAAAATTTCTCATGGGCGGAAGAGCCTTTCTTCAAGATCTTCCTCCAGGCTCGTTGCCTAGGATCCCAACGTCGCTCTACGTCGCTCTCAAAGCCCGCCTCACGGCTCTGCTCTTGACCCTCTTCGCTACCGTCAAAGTCCCTCCCGAGAAACCAGAGAAGGATGATCATGGAGATATCGATTTCGTCGTCGCCCGTCCCCTGACGAGCGAGAAGATCACTCCAGGGCAGGTGGGCCGCGTCCTTTGCGCATTGAAGAGCATCGAGCTCGAGGGCAACAGAACGTCCAACTATGCTATCGGCATTAGCCAAGAAGATTGGTCGTTGCATTCCGCGCGACCGGCCCCTCCGAACGATATGTATTGTCAGGTTGATGTCAGGGTATGCGAGGACGAGGACGAGGCGGAAAGAGTCACCGTCTTTCATGGTTTCGGGGACCTTGGTATCATTATCGGTGCCATCGCAAAGAGTTATGGTCTGTCGGTCAACCACAACGGGTTAAAGGTGATCGTCGCACCCGCACGTTACCCTCAAAATTCTTAATCACAAGATTAGGTCGCGAGTCCTCATCCAAATCCTCCGATACTCCTTGCAGGTTCCACTCGAGTGATTTTAGACTTTATGGGACTGTCTATGGATAGGTGGATGAAAGGGTTCGAAACGGTCGATGCAACGTTCGAGTTTGCTGCGACTTCGCGTTTCTTTGATCCCCGTCGACTTCGTGTTCCCTCCATGCAGACGTTTAACAAGTCCGTTCAAGGTCGAAGCATGTACTTCAACTTCCTTGTATGGGCTCAGGACAGAGTTCCAGTTATATCCACATCAGGACCACAGCAGGACGCAGTCGACGAGGCACTCGTGACATTTGGTAAAAAGACGCAATGGGAGGCAATGGTCCAAGAACATCACATAAGGACGTGGTTAAGGAGTAACTTCAATGGAAAGTTAGTCGCTGAATGGACTGGCCTTGGATGGAAGGGTGTGAAGGCAGTCATGGACGATGTCAGATCTTCGGTCGGTGGAGAACGCGCACTCGTCGGGATGGAGCTAGAGCGAGTCAAAAGCCTAGTATTGATATCACAGAAATCGTTGAGACTTGATGCGGAGCAGTAACGTACAGTGTAACCAGCGACGGTAAAGTAAGAAGAAACAGTCCATATCATTTCTGAGAGGACTCCGGATGGAATGTCACAAAGTGTCTCCCCTCGACTACCAAAGGTACGGGATGACCCTCGCTGGTGTTCTTTTCATGTATTCGGTGTAGTCATTTCCAATGACGTCGTCCTCCTGGGCTGCCTTTTCCTGTATACCTCGTGAGTTCTCCTAGTCAATGCCGTTCAAAGTCCTGAAATCATACCTCGACGGGCATCTTTACTGCAAACACACCTGCAAGAATACCAAGGGATGCAAGAGGGACATATGACCAATACATAATCGAGTAGAATGCTTGCTGGAGAAGCATCACGCTTATGACCCCAACGCAGGTCAATCCTTGCAGAGTATTCAATACGGATCACTCACCTGTATGCGGGGTGGCGGACAACGGCATACGGGCCGGTTTGTATCATCCTTGGTTTCTCATGCCGCTACAATCAAGAAAAAGGGGGTCAGTTGACTCCCTAGTAGCTAACGGGGAACCTTACCCCTATCATTCGCCATCGCTCATCAGAGTGACCACGTATCCGATCAAGCACGAATTTCAGAGATAAGGCAGCGGCGCATGCCATGATTCTGAGTGAAGCCTTCCACTCCGGTTGAACAATGTCCTCCGGCAAGGCGAACCTTACCATCCAGGCTGGCTGTCGGAAGTTGTTAAACGCCACGGAGATACAGTATACTGCAGATGGGAGCAGCGCAGCAAAGCCTTGGATTGGAAACACGAGCTTGTCCAAGAACGAACGAGGTGTAGATTCTGGGATAGGGAGACCACCTGTCTCTTCTGTGGTGGCCTCTGACGCTCTTAACTTCCACAGAAGGTATTTGAAGAAATCGGCGGTAGTAAGGGCCGCTAGACCTTCGACCACTTGAGGCGATGGCGTTGTGTAATGAAGTCCAGCGATATACATGGTGGTCTGTAGCAAGTAGTGGGTAGCGCATCGATTTTAGAACCCCTTTTCAAGTTCTTGGCCAAAGCACTGCATGATGAGTCATGGTCATCGTCCAATTCCACTAGTGACACGGGGAACGAAACGGACCACACTAAAGACTAAATCCGAGGCTTTGAGAATGTAGCAGGAAGGGACGGCGATACACGTTGCGCATCAGCTGGCCAATGGAGTTGTGCCCTCTTTCTCCCCATTAGAACGCTCGTCGCCCAAGCAATATCGACCTCGCAGAGGCCGTGGCAGGACTTACACAACCCTGACACTGCGGTGATGCCTACAGCATGATCAGGTAAGAACGACCGCCATCCTGCTGAGGAGTATCAACTTGAAGTGACATCCAGATAATAATTATTCGACAACTTTGACCTACAACAAACAGAACGAGTCCATGCTAGGACCGGCTTGGACTCCTTCAAGTTGCTCCCCTGTACATCAAAACAGAACAGGTTAGCACAAGATGGCTAGAAAGTTGTGGCTGCCAATAGCGACCAGCGGTGACTGGTGACCAACCTATGACTTGACTTTGGTTCGTCTGGTCGAGTCGATGGATTCGCGAAGACTGTCGCACCACTAACTTACTTTGATTTTCAAGATACTTCTCAATGGCACAAGGGCAACCTTCAAGAGGAAAACTGGCGCGAGCTTCGGTGTGGCGCTGCCTTCGCGTACTTACGGGGTTTGTTTAGCTTGCCGATCTGTCGCAACCCTTCGCTACCGATCTAATCTGCGTGCGAGTGTGTTCCATGCTCATCTTTCTTATCCTCACCTAACTCCCATCATGTCGACGTTTGATCCGGAGTCTACCATTCCATTGTCCCTTCAGCACGCCGCTACCCTCGAGACTTTCCGCGAACAATTATTTGCCGAAGAAGTCCTGCACGAAGGAGATTCGATTGGCACAGATGATCACACCCTGCTGTGAGTGCATTCATATAAGAGTGAATTAAACACGAACTTCCGGTTCGTCTTAGTCGATTCCTGCGAGCACGGAAGTTCAATCTCAATGAAGCCAAGAGGATGGTGAAGAACTGCCAGCATTGGAGGCAAACCGTGCTTGGGATCGGTATGGATGAACTGAACAACATGATGGACCCATTTGATGTGAGTGACACGCGTCGTGAGATAACTGTTTCATCTTACTGTTCAAGTATCCTGGCCGTGAACAAGTGTTCAAATCGTGGTCAATGTACTTTCACAAGGTACGTTCGTCGCTCACTATGCATAACCGTGACTTATTTGTTGTTTGTGTCAGACAGATAAGGTGAGCAAATGTCTAGTCAGTATGTGCAGTACCTCATCTGGGCCAGAAAGGACGACCCGTGAACATACAGTACTTCGGTAACTTAGACCTACCAGAGCTCTACAAGCACGTCCCTCCAGAAAAGCTCGTGGAATCCATTATAGTGAATGCAGATGCCCTTCCTCGCGAAGTGTTGCCAGCTGCTTCCCGTGCAGCAGGTCGTAGCATCAATCAATCCCTCGTCATCGTTGATCTCAAGGACTTTGGGTAAGTCGTGTATGCTATGAAACGTACACTAAATGACACGCATACAGCCTCTCGCAATTCTGGCAAGTGAAATCCTTTGTTCAAATGTCATTCCAAATATCGCAAGACTATTACCCGGAGACGTACGTCAGCTACTGTGACCATGGTTTCTACTTATTCGCTTTCCTTGTGTAGGATGGGTCAAGTTGCCGTTATAAATGCTCCAGCTTCATTCACGTTCATTTGGTCCATCGTCAAACCTTGGCTCTCTAAAGAAACCGTAGAGAAAGTCGATATTCTTGGAAAGGATTACAAAGAGATTCTTCTACAAATCGTGGATGCTGATAGTCTTCCCGCTACCCTTGGTGGGAACTGTACATGTCCAGGTGGTTGTGACTTGAGCAGCGCTGGTCCTTGGATGGAGGAGAGGCTATCGAAAAAAGCTATGACGAAAGAAGGTGCCGGTTCTGCTGGCCCCGGCGAATGCGGTACACCAACCAAGCCACCGTCTGAACAATCCTCGAGCAGCACCACCTATGCCGGAGGAAACGCGGAGCCTGTGAATGCGATTAATAAGGATATCCATGACGATTCAATGGCAGAGGCAGTGACTACCGCCCGACCAGAAGTGTCATGATACCGAAGTTGGTCTGTGCTTGGTATCTCTGGTACTTCGATTCCATTTCTTGGACTTTCAATTTATAAGTATGTCGCCACTGAGACTTATTCTAGTTGGCAACTACATTGCAAGAGAACAGCCCCAAACGAGGGATGAGTATTATGCAAGGAATGGACATGATTAGAAAATTGGTATAAAGTCCTGTATCCTGTCCCTTGCATCCTGCGCGATACACTCTGCTATCCATGTAACGTTGCGAATCTCCTGCTCCTTTAGCTTAACATAGCTATAGAATACGCCATATTGGAACTGTTGCATGAACGCTTGTTTGTTCAAATGCACTTCCATCCGGAAGAACCGGTCTTCAAGCTGTGCCGCGACACCGAGATCACCAACATCATGAGTAGCCTGAGTCGATGAGGAGTTGTCGAAGAAGGAGCGATACTCGGAAATGTTGTCACAGACTAGTCGGACTTGCTCGAGGTCATCTGCTTTCGCAAGCGCGTTGTTCCCTTCCGGGAACAATCTGCCGATTGCAGGGAAGAGCTTGGCACGTTGTTCTTTGGTTAGCTCAGTATCAAAGGAATTGATAGTAATGTTGATCGTTCTTCGGTCTGCCTCGAACGCGAGGATGGTTTGCATCACGTCGGACGTTGGTGAACCTAGAGTGCCAACGAAGCTGTGGAAATCCTCGAGGTACGCCTTGTAAACGGTATTACGAATGATTTCGATGTTGAGATCATCGAGGTCAGCGGCGGAGAGACAATCACGGAAGTATGGTGCTACATTGCAGTATATGAATAAGTGGCTTACGTTTCGAAATCTCGAACTCACCTAGGGGAGTCTCTACAAGGACACTGTGATAAAGCTCCTCGACGTTTGTGGCAACGCACAAAGCTGGCATCGTGTCAAAGATACCGAGGGGGTGACAGCGCTCCAAGAGTTCATGCGTATCCCTCTCATGCAATGTCCCAGTGATCAACAGAACGACATTGTCAATCATGTAGCCGTACCTGTGTGAGTATGAGATTAGTCCTGTTGCAGGGACCCATAAAGGATGACCGACGTGATATAATCAAGGAATTTACACAATGGTTCCACAGCATTGCTGCGGATGTAATTGAACTGGTCGACGAGGATTTGCGTTGCCTTGTCGGAAATCGTAGTTGTCGAGAGCGGCGAAGCTTCGTTAGCGAGAAAATTCCCGTAATCGGTTGCAGAAAGCTGAGTCTTCAAATCTACAGACAGGATGAGAACTTTCGATGCCAGTTCAGTGGCACCCTTGTTACCATACCTTCAAGACTCTCGCATTGTGTCAAACTCGCGTAGTGGCCTTGGTTCAGAATGCCAGCCTTATAGCCGCGTACAATTCCTTCAAGAAAACCGTTATTTGCCTATTTGATATATTTCTAGCTTGCTCAAATCTCAGAACAAGATTGGGACATACGTTGAAGAATAAACCCTCCATGAGGTTGACTGTGATCTTGCGATTTCACCTGTTCGGCTACCGACTCAAAGGAGCAATGTTCCCACGACTGGTGTTGGGAAAATAACCCTACTACGGGACTAGGAACGCACCGTCCTGGTGACCCGCGTTGCGAGCCTCCAAGCGAGGACAGCTAACGCCATTCCCTCAACCTGGCGCGTCATTTGGTGGGCTCGTACTCATTTTACCATGACATTACGCCATAGACTCTCGCTCTTGCGCTATGCCTGTCAGCAATAAATACCGAGTTTCAGATGGGCCGTTCTGTGGCATTCTGTGGCACCTCGTTCTCTATGGTCAATCTGGGTTCTGAAAAATCTTCGACCTCCCAGGCGCAGACCCAGGAGTACGAGTCACCATATGATCAACGACTTCGACGCAAGCTCGACGCCAGGTTGCTTCCGATACTCACTCTTCTGTACCTGCTGAGCTTCCTGGACCGGTGAGCTTTCTCAGATATCTAATTTCACCCACAAAATATTTATTTGTCTAGGACAAACATTGCGAATGCCAAGTACGTATCCATCATCTGTGACGATAACAGTTAACCCATGGACTTCAGACTCGATGGCCTGCTTACCGTGAATCCGTTGATTTGCGACAATTATGATCCTTTTAACCAACCACTCAGGACTTGGGCGTATCAGCGTCTGCATACAACACTGCGTTGGCGATATTTCTCGTTGGATACGTACTTTTCGAGATACCCTCAAATGTGCGTCAATGGAATGCATATACGCTGCCCAGTACTAATCTTCTCTTCTTTCGCAGATCATGTGACTCCGTTCCTTTTGTACAAGTCCATTTCTCACTTTCTGCTAGTTTGAAACGTTTCGATCCTCAATTTTGGCTTCCAACCCTGACCTTCATCTGGGGAATTGTTTCTATTGCTCAAGCATTTGTGACGAGTAAGTCCGGTCTCTTCGGAATACGATTTCGTAGGTTCTCTCTAGCATCCTCCTATTTCTCGATCTGACCCTGACCCCCAGTGTTGGGTCTTACGGAGGCAGGCCTGTTCCCTGGAGTAGTCTATGTATTTTCCGTATACTATCTAAGGCCAGGAAACCGATTTTTCCCAGGTAGTTTATTCATGAAGTTTTGTACAGACGAGAACGCAGCTGGCGAGTTGCAGTGTTCTTTGGCGGAGCGGCTCTTGCAGGGGCATTCGGAGGTATTGCAACATCGTTCCTGTCCTTACGTGGGTAACGAGCCTTCTTTAGGGGTATTTGCATATGCTATCGGCCTGATGGATGGTGTTGGAGGGCGCAAGGGATGGCAATGGTAAGACTTGCACGGATGGTGTTATATCCAGCATTTAGCATCTTCATTTTAGGATTTTCATCCTTGAAGGAGCTCTTACCGTGGTGGTTTCACTGATTGCCTATTTTGTTGTTCCAACTTGGTCATACAAGGCAAAATTCGTGAGGTTTTGTTTTGGTGATTCCGTGGCTTCACTACAACGATGTCCTATCATGATAGTTGACGGAAGAAGAGCGGAGTCGCCTGATAGAAAAGCTTCAAGCAGACTCGGATGCGGGTACAAATCAGTCATTTCATTGGTCCGCTGTCCGATCCGCTTTTGAGGATCATCTAGTCTGGGCATATGCGTTTCTTTTCCACGGTTTCGCATTTGTCCTGTATTCATTCAGCTTCTTCTTGGTGTTTATCCTCTTCCACCGCTCTCCTTATAAAAGTCTAACCAGCTGGTAGCCCACCATTATAGCAGACCTTGGGTTCAAGACATGGCAGGCACAGTTGTACGAGCAATATCCACACATCTGATTACTAAGCTGATCCAGTAGGTAGAATGACAGTGCCTCCCAATGCTGTTGCAACTCTCTCAGTATGGGGTACGGTCTGGGCGTCCAGCCGAATGAATGCGCGTGCGCCTTTTATTATCGTCGCAGGAATGGTCGCCATCATCGGTAAGGAGTGCCTTTCCATTAACACAACGTACGAACTAATCCGTTTCTCAGGATACATTGTGCTGATTTCTTCGGCGAACCGTAAGTAACATCAATGGCCTCAATTCATTCATCATCTCGCAGGACTTCTAGCTCGTATCCAATACTTTAGTGTCCATCTTGTGGCAGGTGGTTACATGTACCTCGTTTAATGTCCGAATCTCACTGATTTTCTTCTTGCCAGCTGGTGTCTACACGGGCAATTCGTTACTTCTTAGGCTAGTTCGGCTACCTTCAGCGTGTCTTGACCCTTGCTCACTTTATCTTGTAGTTGGCCTGGTGAAAATGTCTCCGGACAGACCAAACGTGCAGTTGCAGTCGCGATGCAAATTATGATCGGCGACATTGGCGCCATTGCTGGTGTCTCTATTTCTCGACCGTCTCTCAGCGCACATCTCTACCGCAAACCTAATATTATCGCTATCGGATATCTTCTCTTCTCCATCTCGGTGGCCACGTATCTATGGGTGATGATGGCACGAGAGAACATGAGACGTGAAGCGATACTTGCGAATGCCAAGGAGGGCGATCGGTTGGAGACGGACGCAGAGAGGCTAAAACTTGGTGATCGGTCAGTCCACTACAGATATCAACTTTGAGCCCGATTCCGACGGGCCAATGGATCAACGCGTGCGGAGGTTTAGGTGTACAGAACGGAATAAACACCCAGAGTCATTTTTTCAATGTCATGAAATGTTCAGGATAGTATCGCAGGAGGATATACCATCCAAGTAATCGAAACTTGAGCACATATGATGTGTGTGATCAACACACAGCCTCGGGCGCGACCTGTCGGAAGTTTTTGTTTCCCAACTGGGCCGACACTGTCGTTACCAACTTACTCGATCGGAGCAATCTCGCTGTCAAATGCCACGTTAATCGATGATCGGTGATCCCTAGCCTGGTGCCTAACCCTATTAAATATTCTAGGGATGCCAGGGTCCTGACTGACAGGCCTTCCTTGGACGTTGTTGACAAGAATTATTATCCAGGTCTGTATTTATCACATCTCTTGCAAGCTGATCTTTGACGTTGACTGGACGTCTTTATCGTAATGTCCACTTGCTTGGCATGAATGGTGGGAGCCCTAACCAATCTTTGTGACGGAAAAGTTCGACACAACCTTGGCTCAGGCTGGTTGACTGATGCTGCAGACTTCTTCAACTCCGTGTTGTCTTCGAACCGCGGCATCCATCGTCCTTGTTGTTCTCATATTCCATACACAAGTGGGATTCCGCGCCTTACAGTATTTTACCCGTCCTTCAGTGGCTCAGCTCTTTCGGTCGCCGTCACGCTGGCCGCAAGTGCTACGTGCCCGACGAGGACCTCGCCCGCTATTTGGCATGGCTGCGTTGAACGTTTCTAATGGAGCCACCCTCTTCCGTCCGCCTCTTGCCCCTGAATCTCACCTGCGTTTGATACGTGGGGTATAGTTTCAGCGCTGGTCAATTATGGTATGAAGGAGGCATCAACCAAACGCTGTCCACGACTGCGACCACGTCCCCATCCTCGTAATTTCAACGCGTCCACGGCGGCATGCCACAGAGAACGCCACCGTATTGATTTCCAACAGGACGCGGCCCGACGTGACGTCCAACGGTGGTCCGGCCGCTAGGCAAGACATCGCCAACTCGGTCTGCAGTGCCATGTGCAGCCGCTCCCGCGGATCCACCCTCTGGAGTACGTTGTTGGGCATGGCGATGGACGCCGTCGTGGTCCACCGTCGGCGCTAGCGATTCCGTGTCCATCATGCACAACATCGTCTTGCTGTTATGTCTACGAGCTTGTCGTCAACATCTGGGTGAGATCATGCAAGGCGGGCCATCCCGTCTTGGATGTCTTGAATTGTTGCTGGACCCGTTGAGGAACCGTGTACGCGCTTGCACATACTGGGAACGAGGCTGGTGAATTCTAAAGACGAGACGAAGAATTGGTCCGTAATTTGTCCCAGCAAGGCACATTCACCCTTGCTGTATTGTGATGTCCCTGACGCTGTCATAGCCACGATTTTACTTCATTGTGGACAACACATAAATGCTATGATCTGCACATCGACAATATTTATTAGGATGAATCTAGCAAAGGAAATTATGGCAATGAACGAGTACAGTTATAGTTGCGTATGTACGACATGCTTCTACTCCACGTGTCCATAGGTCAGGCTGTCACGCGACGCCGCTTCGAAACGCGCACGTTTCGATACTCCTCGTCGTCGTCATCGTCACTGTAATCCTCTTCCGCAACGTCAGAACCATACAGTTGCTTCCGCTTGTCGAGGTCGACTTTGCGCAGGGACCGCAGGTGGAGGATAAGCGACTTGTGGAACTCCGTCTATAGGGATGGATGATTCAGACCCGTAAAGTGTACCAGCGAACGAGTCTCTCACCTTCATAACTCGGCGTTTACCATCGGGACCTCTGTCCTGTCGTCTTCGCCTCTCTTTATACTGCACGACTGTCGTCAGGTCTCCGATCACGGTCTCTAGAATCGATGCTTTATTACCTTGCGCTGTTCATCCACAAGAAGCGCGGACAAGTGTTTGATCCACTGTTGAAGATTCGATTCTACCTTACGCTTCTTCGCCTGCATGCTCAAGAGAGCCGTCATCGCGTTCTCTGCATCGTCCTCTACGATGGCTTCATCGTCGGAATCCGGAACGATATAGGATGTCACCGTTGCAGCCGCGGACCTTCTGGGTCGCCGCCGAGATGTCCGAGAAGGGCCAACTTGCGGTGGAGTTGGCGGCTCAGTATGGCACGTTGAGCGGGAAAGAGTCGGAGGACTAGTCTCCTTCTTGATATCGTTCGGCTTTACACGGGACTTGCCAGCACGTTTGGTGTCTAAAGGGGTTTGTTTCGAAAGATAGTCTTCTTCGCTGAAAAAGAACTCGGCCCCGAACTCGATCTCATGATACAGACACCAATTCTATGAATAATGTTTAGTGCCAAAATGAAAACTTTATGAACGGCATACTCACGGGTGCTCGACCTAAATGCGCAAGCAGTTTGAAGTGCTTCAGAGTAATAGGAACATGGGATGAGGGGGCAGTGCAACCTCCACCAGCTGGCGAAAGGTAGAGATGAAGAAGCTAGAACTAGCTATTAGAGTACGACCGGTAAAAGCCAACGTCGAACGTACCGAAGTGTTATTGTTGATTACAGCATGGGTCATGAATACCGCCATCATAGCACTGCGGGAGTCGAACTTCTCCTTCGCCCATCTGCCAACCGGTAACGATTCTGATGATATATCAATACTGTTGACCTGGCGAGGTGAACGATGGTACTCGCCGACCGGGAAGTCCAGTTTTCCGTTCACATCAGCACCATACGTGCCGTAGAAGTATGACCGTCTGCGAGATCGAGTAGGAGCCATCTCGTCTTGACGGATCATGGCAGATAACGTATCTTGCCCTATGGCACCCTAACAGACAATTCAACACCAGGACACCAGCATATACGAGGTAACTGCGAACCAAATCAAGACTATCGCCCGCAGTAGACGTCCCTTCCCGTTCCTCGACATCGACAACAAATTCGTGAGGGTCCACCTCCTGACCTTCCATCGCGACATCGTTGGCTTCTGCTGATTCACCGGCGAGAGAAATGGAAGCACCCTGAGTCTCATTCGACGACCCACTTGAATTGGCTCGGATCATCTTCAAATTACTAAAGTCTCGACACAGCGTCGCTTCATAGGTAGCACATGCTTTTTCGTCCTCCACCGGCGGAAGGTCGTCCAGTGATAACGAATATCGCCTCACAGCAGCATCTGCAAGAGCAGCGTGAAGAGAATGGATATCCGCGACCTTGCGGAGAGTCTTGCCCTAGAAGATGTGAGTTAATGGAATACACGTAAGAATGTTCTCACCTTGCTTGCTATCTCCAAGCATTTGATCGCCACATCTTGCACGAGGTCTCTGACTTCTTTCACACTCATTCCCATATCTTCTTTTGCATACTCGAGCAGAAGACCAGGTTTCTCCACGAAAGGGTTAATCATAATATTAAACAAGTCCTCCTTCGTCAACGGTAACAGACCGCTTGCCTCCAGTTTGCTGTGGAACGACGTGAGGGCTTCAGGGAGTGCGGAGAGGCCCCACGAGCCCTCCGACAGACATACAGTCAATAGCATAACAACTCGGACCATTGGGTCAGTACTGGGGAAATCGGCGTAGAGTTGACGCAAGACATTGATGGTAAACGGAGATGTGATTGAACGTGACTTCACGAAGAGCTAAGAGGAAGCCGTAAACACGCGCGTCCAGAATCTCGCTTCAGGGCCTCACCTTCATCAACTCGGTGACGACGGGACTGATAACGATCAAGGATTGGACGATGGAGACTGATCAAAGAGCGACTCACCCGAGCTTGAACAATAACTCTCCCGAACGATCAAGCGCCTTGAGGGCTCGATATGCAGATTCGTTGCTCTTGGCCTCCATGCATATTTCAGCTGCCACTGTACGACTCAAAAACATCCTGTCCGGCTCAAATGTGAATGTCATGTTCTGACCAGAGCGAGAGAGAATCACCTTGGATCTAGTCGTTTCAGCTCCCGAACATTCCGGACGATATCGTCAGTTCGATCTACGCCGTTTAATGCTTGCTTTTCGAACATTTTACGAAAGACGAAGTCACGATACTGATTTGCCCGCTATGAGAAATTGGAAAAGCAAGAAAGCACTCGGATACCTTGGGATCCATCCGGAATCCGTTGGCCTCGGCAAACGGTAGTAGCCTAGGTTCGATGGCAAGTGCAATGGGGAGTTGAGCCATGAGAGGATCCTTTGCAATCATCGTGTGAGTGAACGAAGGGACAGCAAGTCGGACTGCACACCTTCATACTGAATGGGATGAACTAGACCGAGTCATAAAGCAAGAGATGTCACATAGAGGTAAGCGTACCTTGTACTTGTCCAAAATGTCGCGGACGTCTTCCCACTTGGTGCTCTTCAAGTCCTGTGGGAGCCTGCTCTCCTTGAGAAAGGAATGAAAAATGTAGCCGTCGTCTTCATTCTTTCCGAGTGGTATTTCATCGAACAGCGCCGAAGTTACTTTCATGAAATGCGTGAAGACGGGAAGGGGTATCGACCTGACCCACGGTGTCTTGATGAAGTGGCTCGCAGAACGGAAGTAGTGGTGGATGGCGACCTGAATGATGTAGCGAGATACATAGGCGCCACTTGATACGAGGATCTGAATGAGCGCATATATTCGTTGTGGGACGCGGAATGCAAGCAAAGAGGCATAAAAACGCACGTCGATGACCTTGTCGTTGAGAACTCTCCCCCTGCCTAGAGCCCAGAACATGGCGTCCATGTGACCGTATCGATGGAGAAAGTAGTGAGCGCGGACATAGGGGTCCCTGGAGACCCGGAGGAAGCGTTTGGAGGTGAGCGTGAAGGCGGTGGGGTCGTTAAGTTCGTAGATGATGAGATGGACGATATCGTCTGGGAGGGTGCTGAGGAGATGGGTAATAGCTCACGCTGGCGAGAAAACATACCACATAGACGCTCCATAGGACGGGGCGACTGCACTGGGCAGAGGCGAGAAAAATCGGACGAGATACGGGCGATGAATGGGGAGAAGGGGGGGGGATGAACGTGGCGGGGGGTGCGCACTTTGTTTGTGAGGGTGGTGGTCTGGTGTCAAGCCGTGCAAGGCCAGTCGAAGGTACGAGCATCGGACTTCCAAATTTGAGTAGTTCGCCCACATCTTTGGCGGACCCCGCAGACTCGAACTCGCAGCGGACTCGGACGCGCGTGCAGACGACCGAACTCGCCCGTCGCACCCAAAAGTTCAGTTTCATCCAGATCACAAATGCCGGCATAACACTCAGAAAGTCCTCTTATAGTAACCACTCCAAACTCGATACGCCAACTTCCAATCCCGGACCTGCAACCGTCCGTCGTACACGTCAAAGTTCACCTCCTCCAATCGTCCCAGTATCGACGCGACCGGAATCTGCAACTCGCTCAGCACACACGACCTCGTACCAGATCCGACTTACCCCTACAGCAAACACCGCCATCGCCTCCGCCGGCACCTTGCCTCCCGTGGCCCCGAACATGCCCCGCGCAGTCAGCAGGTGGTCGTTGGCGATCGTGGCAAACTCGAACACCGCGTCCTCCAGCGCCTTGCTCGTCGCTCTCTTGCTCAGCACCTCTTGCTGGTTCACCCCATGCCTGGCCGTGATCTCGGCCGGAATGACCATCATCCCCCTGGACGCATGGAACGGAAAGGCACGGAGCAACGTTGTGAATGACTGCGCTACGCCGAGATGAGACGCAGCGTGGGAGAGTTGTGCGGATGGCAGGTTCAGCAGCGAGAGCAGGAGGTATAGAAAGGTCGACGTCGTAGACTCGGCGTGCGACGTCATCGACTCTACGGTCAGGTGCGGCTGGGCGTGCAACTCTTGTTCCTACACGGCTTCAGTCTCGAGTAACCACGCTTGGTGCACAAACCGACCCTGGCTTCGATGATTCTTTGGAAGTGGTATGGTGCCAGACGACTCTTCTGTGTCGCTTCGTAGAGTCCAAGCGCGATGGGGTGTCGCGGGGGTTTGTTCTACACAGACATTGATAAAGTGCGACACACACAAAGCGTGACTCACCGCAAAAATGTCTTTCACGGCGTCTCTCCAAAACACAAGCCGGGCCTGCCCAAGCGTCGTTTGCGAAACCGCTTCCTTCATCGTGGACAACTCGATCTGGTGCCGCAAATCTGAGACAATGTGCAGTCCGACACGAGTGTACGCACGTAAAATGCCCTCAACGCATAGAATGCGCTCTGGAATTGCTTAGGGTAAAACTGCGAGACGAGGTAACCCTCATAGTCGTGTTTTCGAACGAGATCCTTGCAATACTCGGTCGGATTCGACGTCCCAGCCTCCGAGCGAATCTTGACGCTCGTAGAGAAGTTGCGAACCGCTATGGCATGGCACCGCTGCCACGAGACTCGTCCACGCATCATACTTGGCAGTGGTCAGTTGGTTCCGTCCCAATTTAGGCGTACTAGCCGGCGGTGTCCAGGGGATCGTCGATAAAGCCATAGGACCCGAGAACTCGTATTTCCCTCACACTCGCCATGTCCTCCAGAATGTCCGGGCTGCAGAGGGAAGTCCTGGCCCTGTACAGACGGCGAGTACAGTCATCGTCACGTCGTTTCCACAGCTCATACTTCTACCCAGTGCACTCCGCATGGTGCGGACGAAACCACCACAGGCCCAACCCAAGTTCTTCCTCTACGTTCGCTACACTTTTCGCGCTCAGGCATCTTCGGTGTCCCCCCGCAACGTCGCTGCAATCGAACACCTCCTTCGGCGTGGGAAGCGACAGATGGAGATGTACGAAAACCCCTCCATCAAGGACTGCCAGATCTCTCAGGCCATGGTAGACTGGGAGCAAGCTCGTGGACGCAATGCTCGCTTCAGTCAGTATTCCACCCGTCCATCATCTGTTGTATAAGAGCAACCGCATCAAATATATCCAACGCCATAAAACATGAGTGTGAGCAAGGTCACACGACGCTCTATGAGGACGCGCCAAGGCGTCGGGCTGCTGTTCTTTCCCTCCGTGTCATGCGACGAGCCGGTTTCGGAGGTTCCGGAATCCTCAACAGCTCCTCTTGCGATATGACTCCATCCTCGGACAATTTCTCGTAGTGCAACCGCCGCTCGTTGAGGACAAATTTTAAGCGTGCCATCGACTTGCGACACTGAACATGACGAGCGTGTAAGCCAATGTGCTGGAATTGCGGTCGAGGGAACAACCCACCATTCGATCCATGATCGGCGCAGCCAGTGCCTCCGGGTTTTGAATGCCCATTCTCCGTGCTTCCTCTCGTTGCGTCGCAAGGAGGTTACGTTCGCGCAAGAGAACATACCACAGCGTGTGCAAGTCCCTAAAGCTCTTCCGCCTGAGTTCGGCAGCGTGCCACGGTCGTCCTGTCAAACGAGAATGAATCCGCGTGTAAGTGACGTGGATTCAACCAAGAAGTTACGCACCGGATTCGGTGAGCGACTCTCTAGCCTCGAGCGTTTCATATTGTACTACACCACCCACGTCCTTTTTCCGGAAAAAAGCCCAAAGACCATGGTTTGGGTCAACGTTAATTCCCAGATGTGGTCGTTTTTGTGAATTCGCGACGGGACTTGGTGCCGGCGTAGTGGGATGGGAGTTCGAGGTGGCTTGGGTAGAGTTATACCGTAGTCCTTGAAAAACACGTAGTACGCGCAAAGGGGGCACGGGTCGCAGGACAGAAGACATGGGACAGGGTAAATTGAATCCGTGGCGCGCAAGGGAGTTTTCTTTGCACAGCCACGATATTTAGGTCTAGAGACGAAATACTAAGGACCCAGAACGATTCATTCATAAATACCAGCAGATTTAGGGCCCTTCATCTGCTCTAGGGCCATACATTATATACGTTATATACTAAGTCGACTGTCCGTGGTATCGTGCTTACATTCTTCTCAAGTGGCATCATTTCCGCAAGGATCGATCGAACGGATATCGCAGAGCAAGTCTTCCGGTTCTTTTCCGCCTCTCCCTTGTCAGCTTTCTTTCCACGACCAAAAACTCGCTGTCCTCCCTAATGAGCATGTACGGATCTTCAAGCGCATCCACAGTCGTGTTGAGGGACGCGTTGAACAGCTCTGGCTTCTTCAACGGGTCCAAGAGCAACCGCGTCGAGTCGATAAAGTCCGAGCCGAGATGACTCGCCAAGCGCAGTCGTACCACGACGACCAGCAGGACGAGTGATACGACGATATAGACGATGAGAATGTAAATCCCGTACTGCGGCGTAAAGTTGCTATCATACTGTGTGATCGGGACGAGTGTACGGTCTCCAATGTATGGATACATCGCAGAGCTATAAGCGCCAATCGCCATGCCCAGGACAGTACTCCAGTGGGTATAGGGCTCATCCCCGTCGAATGACGTGAAGTTGGTGTTCAGCTGACTTGCAAAGTCCGAGAATGACGATACACCGCAAGCACCGACAGGCGGGAAGGTGGCATTGCAAATCAGGCTAGTGATATCCTGAGCCCATTGACTGTTGCTTGGCATCACGTTAGGCCATGATGTTCCGTTCAGCGCAAACTCGGTGTAGTGACCAGTCGAGGAGAGCGTCCCGCCCATGATGATCGCAGTGGCATTGAACCGGAATATGGAACTCGAGTCGGATGGGGAGGTAGCAATAAGAAAGAGTGTCTGGTTGTCAGACCCATCGGACCATAGGTACAGGGGAGTATCGACGATGCTGGACGCACAGGAAAGCCTCTGAGCAGTGGATGGGACTGAAGGGAGCTGTTCCATGGTGACGTCGAAGCCATTCATTGTAGTAGTGAAGGAAAAGCCAACGTTTTGCTCCCACTGTGGGAGAGGAGGATAGTAGATCATCCCCGTTGGATTATCTGTTGCTATGGTATTTGTGATATTGATGAGCCCGACCGCACCACCCACCCCGAAACACACGGATGATGTGACGAAGTGTAGTTGTTCAAAGGCTGAGACGAGCCATGAAGAATTCGAGGTCGCTGGTGCGAATGGACCAAATGGTACCGCAATATTCCACCAACGTGGAACCGAACCCAGCTCCCAGGTGCTATTGACCGTCAAGCTCGTGACCAACGCCAGTCCCCAAACCGCCGATAAACCAAGTAAAGGAAGCTCCGCGCCGTGTAACACCAAGTAGCTGGTAAGGGTCGCGATAGAAGGGTTGCTGTATACGGCTACCCTTCTGCTGCGCAGGCCTCCTCTCGTGAGTTTGAAGAGCACGTATCGCTTTCCAGCCACCATTATCACTGCTGATGTGATGGTCAAGGACAGTGATGATATCACCCGTTGCAGGATTGACAATGCCTCGTGATCAGGGATGAAATCTTGAGAGCTCGACGTCGTTTGTGCGTGAAATACAAGGGCGACGAAGACGACGGATATCGCAACTAGAAGGAAAGAACACAGCAGAATGAAGAGATCCGCAATGTCAGCCGGCCAGGTTAAGTTGACCGAAGGAGATTTCTTCTCTATTAACGGCGACTTGATATCACCTCCTTCCAGGCCATTGGAAATGTCTAGAGAGCTGGGAGGCAGGGACTCGGAAGGTAGCACCTGCCCCGAACAACCTAGTTAGCATGGTAAATGGAGCTCGACAGTCTTTCACCTTGAGGGAAAGGGACGCACTTGAGGAAGTACGGCTTCTCATGAATACACGCCAGACTGTTGGCCGTTGGGGTGTGAAGGTGGGCGACCAATACTAACGAGTCACGATGTAAGAAACATGATGCTGTGTGGTCCTGAGAAACATGTGGTGAGGGAATTGACAACAGCCATGTTGGGCCATCACCCCTGTACCAAGTAGGATTACTGTAACGGTTTTCTTTTCGAGTCGAGATTTCAGCATGGTGACAATCAAACTCGACGGCCATGTTGAAGGATCCGGACCTTTTTGAACGACTTCTGCATACGCCTGATGGTGCAGTGAGGCAATAAGTTCTATGCTGACCTTTGTTCACCTGGTCATGGCGATTGGCTTGCACGAATGGGTAGAGTTACACATTAGCACCGTAAATTGAAACATGTAACAAAGTAACTCAACTCAGTCTTGCTAGTCATCTTGAGGGCCTTCAATTTTTTCCTTGTTTGTTAGCTGTCCTCCAATCATTGGTCTCCTTAGGCAGATTCAAGGTACTCGGTTGACCCTGCACTAAGCATCCATGCATACCATCCCCAAGTCTGCAGTTGCAAACTCCATTAAATTGATCACTCACCTACATCAAATTCAGCTGGAGAGAGTAAATTTGCCTGCTGGGCAGAAACAAGTATGAACCTTGAGGCCTTGGGGAATGGCTCAATTGCCATGCTAGGATGAAAGGAGAGCATCTCAGATGGAGTGAGCTGGCAGGTGAGTTCATTCGAAAGGACCTCAACGAGTTCTATTATTCAGCAGAAGGAGCAGCCTTGCAATTTGAGGCTTTGTCATGTCAGTGAGTAATCTGAATTGATATAGACTAACCATTGAGGACAGGCATTGGAAACAAGGCTTGAAGTCAAAGCCAAAGGACATGGGCCTGGTGAGATGGCCTCTTCAAAAAATAGAAATTTGACCAATTAAACTATTCGAAATTCCTCCTACCCACCCATTTAGACTTGGAGCATATGTAGTGTCAATGCCACTAGGTATCTCAACATGAATAATTACATTTCTACTGTTGGTATCATTCCAAGGTTCTGTCAGGGTCTCACCCAAGGGCTACCTCAAAGTGAGGCATTACTAAGGGCAATGAGTGAATTAACCAAGACTAAAGAATATGTACATGAGCAAGGCTCTTATATATACTATTGTACATGAGGCAGTGACATTGTAAGATAGAAGGTGGGTGTCCTTGACTACTGTATGGGTCCAGCTAGTCAGGGAAAATGGGTGTGGGTGAGGTCTACTTGTCCCAAGGGGTTCCTGTTGGTTGTGTAGAGATGAGAAGGGGTTGCAGAGACCCTTTTCTAGTGTGGATGAGGAAGTCTGGATCAAAACCAGATTGAGCAATGAGCAAAATGAACAGAGTCCAGTCTAGGATGAGAACTGGATATGAGAGGAATGAAAATGACAAGGTTGCAAGGCAAAGGTGACAAGGTTTTGAACTGACAGATGATGACTTGATGGAGCAAAAGCTGGATTCCATGATCCTATGTACAATGGGTTTATAGTCTGGGCATTTTCCTAGGACTTGAACAAGATGCAAATCTCAAAAAGAAGAGGATAGATCCTATTGTATTGCAAGCTAATCTGCCATTGGCGGTGAAGACAAACTGAATAAGGGTGGCTCAGATATATGGCATGTGGGTGAAATCTATATATGAAGGAAAATGAACAGTCTGGAGGTTCTGGTCTAAAAACCTCAAGGTTGACTATGTAACTAAGTAAAATAATTGAATGGTTAAACAAAAAGAAAAGACAAGGAAGGAACAAGAAGAAAACAGATCTGAAGGAAGAGGCGGATAGATTAGTCCAGACACAGATAGAACAGATATGTACACAAGGAGACTGGACAGACTTGGATTAACATGGGACATGAAGCAGGTTGTAAGGGAACTTGATGGGTACCTATGCCTGTTGGGAAATACAGTATATTGAAATATAGAGAGCAATGAGCTCCTACAATGTCAGTATGGTGTCATGGTCCAGACTAGACTGGAATGTCATGGAATGTAATAGAACAATGAGGAAGAAAGAAGAAAGAAATGGAATGTTCCTAACATTACTCCCTTTTCAAGGACTCGATCTCCTAAGTGAGTTATAGAATGCAAGGAAATCAGGAGAGGACAGAATGGATGTGGTGACAGGTGGAAGTGGCTCATGATGGCAGGTAGGGCAAGAACATGGGGGGTCAGGTTCAGAGACATTGTAATAAAGATGAATGCAAGTTACTGGTTGAGGAACTATAGGGTAAAGAGGTTGGAATTGAGTGATTAGATCCTGAGCATGTGGCAATTGGTTATTGGGGATCCACTCATTTTCTTCATCTGGGAAACCTTTCCAGTGAACCAGATATTCTACTCAATTTCATTGTTCATGAGAAGTAAGAACCTCATTGATTTCTTGTTCTTCTTGGCCATGGATGAGATCTGGTGAGGGAGGAGGAGGAGACAATTATGAAGGGAAAGACCCAGGTGTGTTACAATTTTCTCCCTTTTTCCCAACCTTGTGCTACTCCTTATCCCCTGCAACGTAGAAGTCCTTCCAGGACTATTCCAATATGATGTGTACTGTTCCATTCTTCTCCTTCTCCATTCTCCATTCACCGTTGTCTTCCTTGACCTCCCTTAGTGACATTCATTTCCGCTCTTCTCTCCAGCCGTCACAAGGTAACTGTTCCTGACCTCATGGTCATCCCCTTGATATACATTTCATCTCCATATGGACAGCATCTCTCCTGACCACTTCTCTCATAATGGTCTAGTCTCCCTGATATCCATTGTTCCCGGTTTAGTAGTCTCTCAACTATATAAACCTCGCTGCCTTGTACTATATACTTCATACTTGATCTACGCAATCATATGTGGCTTTTGTAACCAAGCCTCTGCTTGCCCTAAGTCCCTCAGTCGTAGCCTTGCTGCTCTCTCTAGTCCTCCAGTCCTAGACTTCGGTCTATTCCTCAGATCTCAAATCAGCGACTGTCTGTTGTTCTCTTAGTCCTTGATCTCTCTTTGAGGTTGTTGGTCTCTTCGTGAGTATCACCCTCAAAAAATCCCTTGGTTACTGGACTCGCATCTGCATAACAAGGTGTATAGGGTTGGAGGAGGCATTTGTGAAAAATGGGGTGTATGCCATGCCACTTAGAGTCTAACTGGAGCTTATAGGATGATGCTCCAACCTTCTTTATAATCTTAAATAGGCCATATTGTTTGTCCCCTAACTTCTTTGATGATCATTTGGATCAGATATTAGTTCCATCAAGAAGTACTAGATCTCTGGATTTATATTCATTGGCTGGCTTGCTTTTTCTGTTGTGGAACCTCTTCATATTAGCTGTAGCATGCTCCAGTGAAAGTTTGGCTCTCTCAATAGTATGCTTCATTTGGTCAAAAAAGTTTTGCACTGAATCATTGCGGATTGTCTTTCTAGACTTAGTTCAGATAAGGGGTTGTTGGCCATAATTGAGCATAAATGGAGAAAAACCTCCTTGTATCATGTTTTGGTTGTGGGAAAATTTCACAAGGGATAGCCAATCTACCCAATTGTTTTGGAGGTGATTAGTGTATAGCCATAAATATTGTTCCACAATGGCATTGTACTGTTTTGTCTATCTGTCTGTTTGGGGATGATAGGTGGTTGAGGGATTTCCTTTGATATGAAGGAGAGTATAAAGGTCTTTCATGAAAGAGAAAATGAATTGGGGACCCTGATCTGAGATAACCTTTTTTGGGGTACCATGGAGCTTGAAAATGTGGTCATGAAAGATTGTAGCCACTCCTTTGGATGTAATGTCTATTGTGATGGAGAATAAATGAATCATTTTCAAGAAATGATCCATGATTATCAATATGTTATGCAGATGTGAGTCTAGTAACTGTTATGCAGATGTGAGTCTAGTAACTGTTATGCAGATGCAAGTCTCACAACCAAGGGACCTTCGTGGGTGATACCCACGAAGAGACCAACGACCACGAAAAGAGACCAAGGACTAAGGGTGCGACAATGGTCGCAGACTAAGGGGACTGAGGGGTAGACCGAAGTCTAGACTGAGGGGACTGAAGGAGAAGCAAAAGCTTCGACTGAGGGGACTGAAGGAGAAGCAAAAGCTTCGACTGAGGGGACTGAAGGAGAAGCAAAAGCTTCGACTGAGGGGACTGAAGGAGAAGCAAAAGCTTC